>CABHPP010142779.1:0-21842 GCA_902168425.1 Peromyscus attwateri
TGGTTTGCTCCGCGTGGAGGGAGGAGGGTCCCTCGCACCTTCCCCCAGCAGGCGCCGGCCAGGGTGGCCTTTTCCCAGCGACCTCCAGATGGCAAGACCATGCCAGCCCACCCCGGGAGGAGCCCTGTTGCTGACCTCCTTTTGCACCCCAGTGCCACTTTGTGTTTCTGAAATTTAAAGTAGCCCTTTTAATTAGAGCTTTGTAATTCATTAAGCAAAGGAAAAGACTGTAAAGGAAAAAAATTACCCTCCAGATCTAGGGGGGAAAGTTAAAAAAAAAACAAAAAACAAAAAAAAACTCGCCTGTTGTTGATTTGCACAATGTTTGGTGATGGATGAGTTAATTTGGAGTATAAAAGAAAACAACAACCAAGACCCTGGCAATGTGTTCCTGATGTCTGTTGCCCCACAAATAATTTGTATAGGATCTCTCTGTTCCATGTGAATTTTAAAATAACTGTAATTAAGTTTTTATATAGCAGGGTGTTTTGGCTTGGTTTGGTCTCTTCTGAGTGCAAAAATCTGACTCCTCTCACTGGTGGTGGTAGTTGTTCCTCTTCATCCTCCTCTTCCCCCTTCTGTTCTTTTCTCCCATGCTTTAAGTTTATCATAAAAAAAAAGAAAAGAAAAGAAAAGAAAAAAAAAATTGCCTGGCAAGATGGTGCACAGCTGTGACTGTGATCCCAGCACGTGGGAGGTGAAAACAGGAGGATGTGAAATTCAAGGTCATCTTTGACTGGCTAGGCTATATGAAACTTGGATTTCTAAAAGCCAAAAGTTTTACAAAGCAAACTATGGGTGGTCGTTGTTCTGGCCAAGAAACAAGAGAAAGTCTACAAATTGTAGAAAGCAAGAAAGCAAGACGGACCTGTTTAAGACACCATAAAATCAACCTACCTTTGCTCTTTGACAAGTTCTAGGATGAAGCAGTGAAATGAAGGAGTATGTTAAGATCTCTGGGCCAAGAATAAGTTCAAGAGGCCTATTGAAGACTAGGATACCAGGGTTTGGGGCGGTGGCTCAGCAACTAAGAGCACTTGTTTCTAGCAATCACAACTACCTGTAACTCCAGCTCCAGATCCTCTTCTGGCCTCTATGGGAAGACACACACACACACACACACACACACACACACACACACACATTTTTTTTTTTAAATATGATGCAGTCCTCCAATGACTTCAGATAACTGGTAAGTCTGCTTCTTCTCATCAGAACCATCCTTCCCTTAGTGGCACTAGGGAATAGCCCTGACTTCTGAGAGTGGAGCTGAAGGAGCACATTGTAAAACATTAATTTAATTAATCTTTATCAATAAAAAATCAGGAGTCAAATATTGGGGTAAGAATCTGAAAGATCAGAGAACCAGGAGCAGCCGACAGTTTCTTCCTACCTCTTTTGTTCCTCAGTACAAAAGGACCAAGATCCTTTCTCAGCCCTGCCTTACCACTTCCTGTCTCCTCTCTCTACAGTCCTCCCAACCTCGTTGGTCCGCTAGTGGCTAGCACTGCACTTTGACAGGTGCTTTATTTGCCAGAACACAATCAAAATATCACACATTTCCCCCTTTTTGTCTAAATAAAAAGTGGGTTTTAACTAACATAGTAAAACTATATATAATAAGTAAAATAACTATATAAAATATATACAGGCAAGAATTACATTAACAAGTCTAGTCCATTTGCATTCAACAAATTCAGAGAAAATACTCCATTATCTATCCTATCTTGGAGAGTCCAAAGTTCTGTACCTAATTCATTTTACATCCTAACTTGCATTACCAACCCCAAACTATCCTTTTATGCCTCTCAACCTTATACACTTTACACATCTTTTGTGAGGTTTTTTTTTTTTCTGAATTTGAACAAGGAAGACTATAACTATAACTGTCTAGTCTTCAACTCCATCAGAGACCTGAGAAGGATATAAAATTACCTGAGTAAACAGGAAGTTCAGAGCAAATAAGTTCCAAAATTAAGAAATGACAGAAAGAGCTGGCTGCCTAGACAGTCACCCAAGGTTCCTCTGTAATGTTAAGGTATCCATCTTCAGCCTATAGGCCCACAATATCTGACAGACTTTTTTGTAAAGCAGGATTTTTGAAAGACTGTCCCACCTTGTCTTGGCAAGGTTTGGCAGTCACTTTCTTTTGTGTCCTGTTTATCCAATTTGGACGGCATAATGTCAGCAGTCGAGGCAAGGGCAGTTTCTTGCCCAGTGGCTAACTTTTGCCACAAAGAAAGTAAACTCCATATGGAGTTTCTTCAGTGCCCATCATCTTCTCTGAAGCAAATTGGTGCTGCCAGGACCAGACAAGTCTCATTGTCATTAAAAAAAAAAAAAAAAAAGAACCTTATGTTAGTAAAACATCTTAAATGCTATATTCTGTAGGTCTCTGAAGTGTTTGAAGACCACCTGTCTATTTAAAATATATTTGTTTGACCTTGAAAACATACCTAACATGACTACAAGTTTGATTGTAATAGGTGACTAACTACTAACCTGCATTTTTTATTATCTAATAGTTTATAATAATAATTTTCAAGGACTAGAAATTTACATTACATTGTTAAATGAGCTTATAGGTACAATACCTTGAAAAAGAGTAGAAATGTATATACAGTATATTCTAACAAAAATAACTTTAAATTTGTATCAATATACAATAATATCTTAAACAGGAGTAGAAACATATATACAATATAACAAAATTAACCTCAAATTTGTATCAATATACAAAAATCCAAATCAATGTAAAATATTTAAGACTAGCAGTTGCTTTTTTGTTTTAAAAGTAGATTCAATAATCTACCCTTTTATCATATCATTTCTATATCCCCCTTTTTCTTTTCAGAACAAGATCCCTGAATCTAATCTCCTTTGTTCAGCTTTTTTCCTGACCATTACTAATAATAACTTGTAACCAAACCCCCCTAAACAATGATAAATATCCATAACCCACTGAACAACCAAAAACCATTCACCCCACCTCTTGGGAATGTGGGTATCATGTTCTTTTTTTTGGTTTTTTTTTCGAGACAGGGTTTCTCTGTGTAGCTTTGCGCCTTTCCTGGAGCTCACTTGGTAGCCCAGGCTGGCCTCGAACTCACAGAGATCCGCCTGGCTCTGCCTCCCGAGTGCTGGGATTAAAGGCGTGCGCCACCACCGCCCGGCTAGGTATCATGTTCTTAAAATTACCTCCTGCTGTCTGGGGGTGACAGCATTGTTAGAGGACCCTGAAAAAAATTTGGGATAATTGTCAAGTCCTGGGAGAGCTAGCTGTATCATCTGATGTCCAGTCTCTGTAATGGGAAAGTACAGGGCTTAAGTCCTGGCTAGAGTAGTCTGTGAGACTGGACCATCTCAGCTAGCCACCTTGAAATTGTCCTGCAGTGTTTATACTGCAAAGCAGATCTTTGGGTGGTGTTTGTCAGCTTAGTAGTGTTACTATAGTCCCAGTGGAATTGTCATTGTGGGGCCCCATCCTCCTTTTGGAGACTTCAAAGGTCACTGTTAGGCATGGTCATGGTTCACTACAGAAAACTTGAAAGTTTTAAATGTCATTTGCAACAGATCTCAAAGAGGTTAAAAGACCATAATTTGTTATATACATCCAGAGTATAAAAACTTAATTCCTAGTTACCTGATAGAGCCTAAAACCCAAAATCATGCACAGGAAGCTAGATGAAGCCTTTTTCTAGAATTAGTTAGGTCTCTATATGACCATTAATATCATGACAAAAAGTTTAAAAATATATATTAATATTATAAATTCTGAGAAAATATTTATACCTTAAGAAAAGTTTTAAAGAATCAAAATAAAACCAAAGGATTATGAGATTAGTTGCAATAGTATAGTCCCTTAATTCTGGTTTTTCTTTTGTCCCATATCAGGTGGGTCTTCTGACAAGAGACAGAAATTTTGGATTTTACTTTTAACAAGGATGCTTAGGCTTAGAGGAGAGATCCATGCTCCAACTCCAAAGCCAGTTTTAATTTTCAATTGAACTGGGACTATAAAAAGACCATTTGTATTATATGTCTGTAGAGAAAAGCAGAAACAAACATTTGGGAAGACTTACGAAATTTTATCCTGTTAGATATGTGAAATATCAATAGTCCAATTTACTCTTTTTCTTGGGACATTTTCTCTGGATGATTCATCCTTTTTCTTCAGATGTCTCACTTGTCCAGTGGTCTTCAGATTCCTTAGCTGGATGCCTTCATTCTCCTGAAAAGACAAAAACAAAACCCTTCCACAACCCTAACTTTGGGGAGTTTCCCTTTTGGCAAGTTATATCTGATCAGACATAAAGCATTTGTTAGTCTTATAAATTAGTTTAGATTGAATGGTCATGCTGGTTGATGAACTATCATCTCTTCTAATTAAGAGGTCTCTCTTGTTTGAACCTAATCTTTATCAATTTTGATGGTATCCATAGCTTTTCTTCTCCTGTGGAAACAAAAGCAAAACCTCTTCCCCAATGTAACACACATCCTGATTTCCATTCTGAGGTCATCACATCTTTAAAGTATACAGGCCGATTTAATTCAGCAGTTTTTTTCTACTGTCCAATGTCCCTCCACAGCTGTCATTCCTTTCTCATTAGCATTTAGAAAATTTAAAGTTAATAGAGCACTGTGCAATCTATCTCTGGGGGTCTTTATTACCCCTTTCTGTTTATTAAGCATGTATTTTAGAGTTTGATTTGATCTTTCTATAACTGCTTGTCCCGTAGGATTGTGTGGTATACCTGTAATATGCTTTATGTTGTAATATGCAAAAAACTGTTTCATTTTACTAGAGACATATGCGGAGCATTGTCAGTCTTAATTTGTGTAGGTATACCCATGATGGCTATAACTTCTAACAAATGTGTAATTACAGAATCAGCCTTTTCAGAATTCAAAGCAGTTGCCTAATGAAATCCTGAATATGTATCTATGGTATGGTGTACATATTTTAATTTTCCAAACTCTGCAAAATGAAATACATCCATTTGCCAAATTTCATTTCTTTGAGTACCCTTTGGGTTACTTCCTGCAGGTAGTAGAGTTTGGTTATACAAAGAACAAGTAGGACATTTCCTTGGCTTGTTGCAAAGTAATGGAAAAAACCTTTTTTCAAAACCTTGCTATAACATGGTGTGTCTTATGAAATCCTGAGGCTTCTAGCACATTTCCTAACAGTAGTTGATCAAAGTTGATTACCTTGTGCTAGAGGGCCTGGCAGACCCATATGGGATCTAATATGTGTTTTATGTATAAGGCATAATTTCTATTTCTGATTATTTCCTGTAATTGAACAAATAACAAAGTCAAGTCTGAATCATCTGGAATGAATTCAGCAGTTTCAATATGTAAAACAACTCTTTCTGCATATTGACAGTCAGTAACTATATGAAGAGGTTCTGGAAAATCTAATAATACCATGAGAATAGCATAAAAATTCTAATTCTGACTTTTGAACAGAATCATAGGGCTTTGACCCACTTTACTTAAATTTCCTGACTTATAACCTATCTTTCCTGATTTGTTTGCATCAGTATAGAATGTAGGGGCTCCAGAAATTGGTGTTCCCCATATAGTTCTACATAAACTGAATTCTCTTGCTTTGGGGATATTTGTTGCTAATCTCTCCAAAAAAATTACTGCAAACTTTTTGCCAATATTCATTTTCTGCCCATAAAGAGGAAATTTCAGCATTAGTAAAAGGTAGTACAATGTCTTCTGGGTCTATTCCTGCTAATTGACGAAGCCTCAATTTCCCTTTTAGAATCAACTCAGAAACCTTTTCTACATAGGTCTTTAATTTTTTACTCTGTTTGTGTGGTAAAAATATCCATTCTAAGATATTGTCTTCTCTCTGCATTAAAATTCCTGTAGGGGAATATGTAAAAGGTGAAATAACCAGGATGCAATCAAGTTCTGGATCCAAATGATCCACATGTGCATCCTATAATTTCTTTTCTACCAAAGTCAATTCTCTCTCAGCCCCAGCTGATAATTTTCTTGGACTATTTAAGTCCTTATCACCTTGTAAGGTTTGAAATTACTTAGTTCTTGAGTTGTTAATCCAATGCGGGTCATAGCCAGTGAATGTCTCCCAGCAATTTTTGAAAGTCATTAAGAGTCAGCAATTGATCTCTCCTGATTTGTACCTTTTGGGGTTGAATTTTTTGTAAACCTATTTTATAGCCTGGGTAATTAATAGAATCTCCTCTTTGTATTTTTTTCAGGAGTGATTTGTAATCCCCAACAAGGTACAATTTTCTTTATTTCTTCAAACATTTTCTCTAAGGTATCTACATTTGAATCATTTAGTAAGATATCTATATAATGATAAATTATTTAGATACAACTTTTGGACTCACCAAGATAGGCTAGATAATGGAGTATTTTTTCTGAATTTGTCAAATGTTTATGGACTAGACATTATTGATGTATTTATTGCCTGTATATATTATATAGTTATTGTACTTATTGTATACAGTTTTTCTTATATTAATTATAACATTCTTTTTTATTTTAGACAAAAAAAGAGAACTGTGGTGATATTTTGTTTGTGCTTTCACAAATAAAGCTTGCCTAGAGATCAGAGTGAGGAGCTAGCCACTAGAGGCCAGGCAGTGGTGGCACACACCTTTATTCCCAGCACCTGGGAAGAGGAAACAGGAAATGATATGCCTGGGTGGAGAGAGGAAGTGGTAAGGTGGGGTAGAGACAGGAGCTTGGCCCTTTCAGGCTGAGTATTCACTAGAGGTAAGAAGTCTTTCTAGTGGCTGGTTGCTCTGCTTCTCTGATCTTTCACCATTTACCCAATATCTGACTCTGGGTTTTTATTATTAAGACCAATTAGAATTCATGCTACAAATTATAGATTGAGGAAACTGATTACAAATTAGTTCCAATGGCTGTCACACAAAATATTGGGAAAGGGTGGGCCTGTTTAATATCCCTTGTTGGAGAATTTTCCATTGATAACTTTTAATGGGCTGAGAATTATTATAAATAGGCACTATAAAGGCAAATTTTTCTCTATCCTATTCTTGCAAAGGTATAGTAAAGAAACAGTCTTTTAAATCAATCACTATATTAGACCATTCTATAGGTAATAGAGAAAGCAAGGGAATTCCAGGCTGTAAAGAGCCCATTGACTGAATCACCTTATTAACAGCTCTTAGATCTGTTACTATTCTCCATTTTCAGATTTCTTTTTAATAACAAATATAGGAGAATTTCAAGGACTGGTCAATTCTTCAATATGTTGAGCATTTAGCTGCTCCTGTACCAGCTGTTCTAAGGCCTGTAATTTTTCTGATGTCAACGGCCATTGTGCCGCTCAGACAGGTTGGTCTGTTAACTATCTTAAAGGTAGGGCTGTTGGTACTTTTGAAAGATCAGCAGCTGTTGTGCCCTGTTTATGTACAACCTGAATGGTCGGTGACTGTTCTTTATAACATCGTTTAATATTTTCCCAGAAACATATATTAGTTTATGGTTTGTTTCTGAGATTGGAGAAATGTTAATCTGGGTATTCCATTGCTGTAACAAATCACATCCCCATAAATTCCTTGCTATGTTAGCCACACATGGCTTTAATTTTCCTCTCTGTCCTTCTGGCCCTATACATTTGACCCATCTTGTGCTTTGTTTTACTTGAGATAATATTCCAATCCCTTAAAAGCTAAACCTTTACCTTCTGAAGAGGCTAATTTGGATGCCAAGATTCCGGTGCAATTATTGTTACATCTGCCCCTGTTGCTACAACACTTTCAATTACAATGGTTTTTATTTTTATTCATATTTTTAACTTTGGTCTTTGATCATTTATAGAAGTTTGCCAAAATATTTGCTTTATGATTTCTCTTGAAATTTTTATTTTATCTTCTAAAGCTGGTCTATCATTCAGAGCAGTATGGTTTTGTTTGTTTGTTTGTTTTGTTTTGTTTTTTAACAATAGGCATTAGGTCCTTTAATTGCTCTGTGGAGATATTTCCCCCAGAGTGACAGGGAATAATTGAACCAAGTTTGACATGGAGGCCTGCAAAGAGGCCCCCAAAGGTGTTTCCCAATGGCAAAGGGTTACCTTGTCTGTTCCTTGTTGATCTGCATTCAACCGATCTAATGTGAGCCTTTGCTGCACCTTTTGCATACTCCAGAAGGTGGGGGCCTTCTTTTGGATTATTCCTAGAAAAAACATTGTTTCCAGGAATGCCCTGCCTACAATCCCTTTTTAGGTGACCTTGTTTACCACAATTAAAACATCTGGCATTTTGATTTTTCTTCAAGCTTCTGGAAATCACCTCTCCTATCCAAGTATCATCATGGTTATGAGATTCAATATTGACTGTATCTCAGATCCATTCCTCTATGGGTGCTAATCTTGCATTTAAAGGCCGAGTTACTCTATTGCATTGTGAATTAGCATTTTCCAAAGCCAAATATTCAATTATTGTTTGTCCAGCTTCTGGATTTAGTATCATTCTATTTACAGCTGAAGCAAATCTTTGTTAAAAAAAAAAAAAAAAAAAAAACTCAGTGAAGGCTTCTTTTGGGCCCTGTATAACTTTAGTAAACAACTCAGTTCTCTTTCTGACTTCTTCAACTCTGTTCTAAGCATTCAAAGCTTCTGTACAGCATTGAATCATAGGTGTGGTCATCATATATAGACTGTCTTTGTACATCAGCATAATCACCCTCTCCAAGAAGTTGCTCTTGGGAAATTTCCATACCTCTAGCCCTACTTCATTGTTCAATGGTCCTAGCCTCATCTTTCCACCAGCCAAGTCCTCTACTGTAATTGAGGACCAGGTTTCAATACTGTTGTAACCAAGTCTTTTCAGTCTTGTGGGACAACTCTGTTACTAGTTGACCATGAATTTATCATCTGCTTCACAAAAGGTGAATGTATACCATATGAGACTATCACTTCCTTAAATCTCTACAAATCTAACATTTCCACAGCAATCCAGTCAGTTCTTACATAGCCTTGGGGACACCTGTTATTTGGCAGTTGTCCTTGTAGGGTGGCTGGATAAATTCAAGTTTTTGTTTGTTTGTTTTTGTTGTTTTGATAACCTTGGGCTGTTCCTCTCCAATTTTATAATGTAATGGTGAGGTTGGTTCTCGTTTAAATTCCTCTCTTTGTCCGAATATCTCTATTATCTATTTTAGTAAGTTTTTCTAAGGCTTGTAACTTTTCAGTCAAAATTGCATTATTTTCTTTAGTAACCTTTTCTAAGGCCTGTATCTTGGCACTCATATCAACCAATTTTTTTTTTCAGGGATAAAACAAGAATTATCAAACTGATAATGTTTGTAATTGACATTATGTAAATCACAGCTAAGTTAATTATCCCCTTATTTAATTGTTCCATTTTTAAACCATCCATTGTGGAATCATACAGAGACTTAACTCCCTCCATTGTAAATAGTGTTTCCCATTTTTTTAATGTGAGAAAAAAACTCTCTCCTTTTTTTTTTTTTTTTTTTGAACAAATTTCCCCCTTTAAGAATTCCAAGTTGTTTCACCAAATCTGCTGATGACTATGAAGTGTAAGTGTGGCTTGCCTGGGTGGATAACACAGGTGGTGCACAGCCTGGCTGAGCACAGCTGCCACTGATCGTGTGTCAGCAGCCTGAGGAGGTGGTCCAGGTAAAGCACACAACCTACAGGGAAAAGAAGCCAAGGAGCCAGCCATCTGAAAGGTAGACATGGAGGAACGTGCAAACACATCACATCACGTGCGACCTGCAGGAAGTGAAAGCACAGAACTGTCTGAAGGCAGAGCTGGCCGGTGATAGAAAATTGATTGAATTCTGGTGAGGGGCCAGGGAGAGGGCTCAGCAAGTAAAAATGTTAGTGATGCAAGCCTGAAGACCGAGTTCTGTCCCCGAATCCAATAGTGGAAGGGAAAAAACCCAATTAACCAATTCCAGTAAGTTGTTCTCTGGCCTGTGTGCACCTGAACTCACATATGTATCACAGTCACATATACATGCTCATATAAAATTCCTAAATTATGATTTAAGTTTCTAATATTTCTTCATCATCAAAAAATGACATCATAACTAAAGAACTATGCAGTTGGCCCCCTGTGTCAGCAAGCTCCACAGATGGTTGGCTGAATCCAAAATAAGTAAAATTATTTGGCAAAAACAGTACATCTGCAATAAGCTTGTACTGACTTACTTTATTTAAAACAGACTAGAAGAATATAAGCTAAAAAGGCTAATAATGATTATATCTGTTTGATAAAATTAATGGAGGTAACTGAGACCTACAAATATATGTTCTAGGGGCTGGAGCACTGTGGGAGGCCAGCTCCCACCTTTTAAAGGGACCCTATGAGGAGGAGAGAGGGATAAGAAACTTTTAGATAGAAAGGTAGTGGAGAGGAGAAAAACAACAACACAGGATAGCTTCGGGAGGACCTGGGTCAAAATCCACCAGCTCCTTGTGTCACTTCAAAAGGGCTTTTTCTAACAATGCCAAGGGTGAGGCAAAAGACCTCCCCTTGCAAGATCAAAGCACACCCACAGCCAGGTACAGACCCTTTAAACACCTGGTAACCCATGCCTGTGGTCAAGTCTGCCCCTTATGCAGCCCTGCTGGGTAAAGCAAGCTCAGATTCTCCTGAGCCTGAGTAAGTTCTCACTAGGAAACCTCTGTGGGTCTCTACAGAGCTCTTTAACTATTTGAATGCCACATGGCATGGTATTCTGCTGTAATTCCAGCTCTGGAGAGTGGAAACAGAAGAAGCTTAAGGCAAGCTGGCTAATTAGACTATCTGAATTGTCAAGCTCTGGGTTTGAGTGAGAGACCCTTCCTCAAAGAACACAATGGAAGAGCAATTGAAGAATATTCCCAGTATCAACCAGGGACCTCTACACACATTCGCAAACAAGTACATGTGAACATACACACAGACCATCACACACGCACATTGCACACATGAAAAGAAAAAGAAAAAATACACATATATACATTTATGTTCTAAGCCTTAATGGATACTCCAAACTCTATAAAACAAAAATCCTAATGATTATGTTGGGCCCTAGAAGGAACAAGGGTGGATACTAGACTAGTTTTAATGACTTTGGGGAAGAGATGAAGATGACTTTGTAATGTGGTCATGTCTTTACTCTGTATTATTCTACTTACATTACTCTGGTTCTTTGTATATGTACTCCATCTGTTTTTAGTTGAAGTCTACATTGTGATAACATTATAAAAGCTCACATAGTACTAAATGTGATCTTATAATATTGCTAGATATTTTTACTAACACAGGAAACTTATTTCATCACCTCAGCAAGTAAGTGTTGACCCAGGTGTGGTGCTGAACTCTTGTAATCTCCACACCATAAAGGAAACTGGAGGATTGCTGTGGGATGAGCTGTATGTCAAATCTATTGCTCTGATTGGTCAATAAATAAAACACTGATTGGCCAGTGGCCAGGCAGGAAGTATAGGTGGGACTAACAGAGAGGAGAATTGAGAGAAAAGGAAGGTGGAAGGAGACACTGCCAGCCGCCACCATGACAAGCAGCATGTGAAGATGCCGGTAAGCCACGAGCCACGTGGCAAGGTGTAGATTTATAGAAATGGATTAATTTAAGATATAAGAACAGTTAGCAAGAAGCCTGCCACAGCCATACAGTTTGTAAGCAATATAAGTCTCTGTGTTTACTTGGTTGAGTCTGAGCGGCTGTGGGACTGGCAGGTGACAGAGATTTGTCCTGACTGTGGGCCAGGCAGGAAAACTCTAGCAACAGAGGATTGTGTGTTCAAGCCCAGTATGGACTACCTAGTAAGTTCTAATCTACCTTGGGCTACACAATGAGACCTTGCCTAAAAATAAAATAAGTAAGTGTTGGCTTGGAATATTGTTCATCGATACAATGCTTGCCTAGCATGTGTGAGGCCTTGGGTTTACTCCTTAACATTGCCCCCATGCATAAAAATAAATGCTCAGTTTTAAATACTTGATTATGATATACAGTATTGCCATTGTGAATACAAGCCAAACCTCAGCCCTCTTCAGTATTCCAGAATCTAAAGTTTAAGAACTTACCAGCAAAGAAACAGGAGAAAAACAACAAAATATTGGCAAACAAGGTACAATATCAATTATCTGTTTTATTAATACATAAAAAAGGCAACAGGAGCATTACCTGTCTTCATGGGCTTTGCTAGATTTTAGAGAAAAGGAAGAGAAAAACTACATTTTTAGAAACATAAGCATTAAATGTAGAGGTGCTTGGTAGATACCCTTGGTTGAGTATATTGGTTTATTTCCTTAAACACAAGATTTCACATTAAAAGACTACTTAAAAAAAAAAACAAACCACGTTAATGCCAGGGAATGATAATGCTATCTATTGTTATCTTTAGTTGACACATCTTTAAACAATTGTTGGAATAAAAATAAGATAGACATGTTAGCATATTTAAGCCGAGAGGCACTGTACAGATGATCCTTTAAGTCTGTAAAAAAGGAAAGCAGTATTATTCACCCATCAGTATTAAATAGAGTAATAGTAAATGAAGACTAAGTGAAATACTATTAATATGAAATCGTGTTAACACATGCAAAGGATATAGCACTACAGTGTAAGCAATCTCGTAGAGTGTGTACTGCTTTTAACCTGAAAAAGTAGGTAAATGCTACCAAGGGGCTAATAATGATGACTTTAAAAGACCAATTTATGCTGATGTTAGAATTCACGATACTATGAGAATGAGAACACTAGGAACATGAATGGTTTTGTTGCCAAGAGATGGGTCTTTTTCCCTTGGCATTTGATAGTTCCAAATTACCCTTTTCCTTTGCTTTGTTCCTTTTACTACAGAGGCCCCGGGGGACCCCTGATGTAATCATTAGGAAAGAATAGGGAAAATGTCTGGAGAGAAAAAGCCAATGCAGGACTTGCATGTGGACACAGCTAGAGAGAAAGGTTCCTTTCCTAATGCAATGCAATAAATGCTTCTCGAATATTAAAGATTCTAAATTGTCATAGGATTTTTCTTAGTAGAATGCCTTTTAAGTGGATGACTAAATAATTTTGTTCAAGAAAACTGACAGATGAAAACCATAAGGCACAACTGAATTTTTTTTGTAAAAGCAGCTAGAAGCTTCATTTTATTGTAGAGGAAGCTCAGTATCTCTCGTAGTAACTTTTCTGTTGCTGCAATAAAACACTGGGACCAAAGGGAACTTAGGGAAGAGAGAATTTATTTTGGTTTATGGCTCCAGAGGGCTAAGAGTCCATGATGGCAGAAGGAGGGAATGATAATAAGGGGTGGGCACGGTGGCAGAAACGGGAGCTGAGAGCTCACACCTTGAAGTAGATGTGGGAAGCCGAGACAGTGAACTAGAAGTGGTGTGCGGCTCTTCATCTCAAAGCCCACCCCCAGTGATGTACTTCCTCCAGCAAGACCGCACCACCTAAACCTCCCCTAATACCACCACCAGCCGGAAACCAAGTTTCAAATACCCAAGACTATGGGGGACATTTCTTATTCAAACCACTACAGTCTTTGCTATCTGACTAAAAGTAAAGAGTATACTTCCTCTTTCAAAAAGACAATCAGGACATATTATAATAAAAAATGTACCTTATTTCTCAGTTCCATCCTATTTCCACATTTTAAACCACCTCTGAGACCCATCAACACTAATATCAGGCCAAAGTTACCTATAAGAATGACTAATTTTCCCTGTTAGATGTTGAATTATGCCTTGTAGTATAACATTTATTATAGTATTTATTTATTTTATATTATTTATAGTATTTATTGTAGTATAACATTTATTATAGTATTTCTATATTATAATATAACATTTATGTTTAGTCTGAGATTTAGGGGAGAATGCCAAAGACTAATCTCCTACTTGACATCTGCTAATTTTAAGCACTATACTTTCTATGGTCCCATCCTCCATGTTATCAGGATGAAAACTAAACCACAACAGTGGCAAAGACGACATATGAGGCTATAGGTAGAAAGGGCTAAAAATTGTCCCTGGGATGACGTGACTCAAAGTAGTTTCACTTAGTTATTCCATAAGTTTTAATGGGAGTGTTCCTGAATCTAAAACATTTTGGTAGCTGCTGGGTATCGGCTGGTGAGAGAAACAGGTGCTCAGCCCCTCTGTGGCTCTTATGGTCTCATGAAGAGATAGATATAGTCAAGAACCAGACACATTTGTAAGTAAAAATTGTAATATATGACACAAAGGCAAAAAAAAGCAAGTTATATATGATACTAGTATGAGTAAGTGTATAGCTTTTCATGGTGTTGTTAGAAAAGCCTGCTTGGTGATATACTACTTAAGCAGAAACCCAAAAAAGGAGAAAGGACCTGGCCTGTGAGAAGCAGGGGAGGGGCTTCATGAGGGGTGTGAAGACTGTGAAACTGGAGAAGGGACTTACTGAGCATGTCTCAAGAACTGAAAGAAGCTGAACTAAGTCTCTGCAATCTTAGAGTGTTCATAAATTGATTTCAGATTTGGAGTGATTGACATCTAAAATGGAGTGATTGACTACCAAAATGGAGTGTAATTGTCTAGCTCCAACCCTTTCTCCTTTCTATGTCCTTTGTGTTCTTCATTATGCTATAATGAACAGTTCTCCAGAGCAACCACTAGTTAGATGTATTTGGAGAATTAAAAAAATTAATAGCAGGAGAGGGAGCTAATGGAGATGGCTTAGACAGTAGAACATCGTCCACACAAACATGAGAACCTGTGTTAGATCTCCAGTATTCATATCAAATCTGGGCTCTGTGCCTCTCATTTGTAATGAGACAGAGCTGAGAGCTGGAGCTTATTGGACAGCCAGGCTGGTTCAGTGAGAGACCCTGACTCAAAAAATAAGGTGGAGAGCAATTGAGGAAGACACCCAGCATTGACCTCTGGCCTTTTCACATACATACATATGTGCATACACATACATAACACACATGCAAACACCATAAACACACACACACACACACACACACACACACACACACACACTCATGGGTCCTAAGTATATTGGTTAAATTCCTGTCAAAAAAACAGAATTTACCCTGTATTTTAAGTAAGAATATTTTAAGACTCATCATTTGAGGTTTACCTATCATTAGGAAGCTAAAGGAGCAAAAGTCAGGAAACCTATCACCAACTTTCAGCCTATGGAACTAAAGTCAGTGACTATAATTTGTTCAAAAGATACTGCAGATCTTGAGGAACTCAGGTAGACTCCCAACAACACTGTCTGAAGCACCTATTCAAGTGAATTTTTTTTTTAACATTTCTTTTGACTTATTTACTTATTATGTATACAGTGTTCTGTCCACATGTATGCCTGCAGGCCAGAAGAGGGCACCAGATCTCATTACAGATGGTTGTGAGCCACCATGTGGATGCTGGGAATTGAACGCAGGACCTCTGGAAGAGCAGCCAGTGCTCTTAACCACTGAGCTATATCTCCAGGCCCTCAAGTGAATCTTAGGAAACTTCTGCTTCTGCTTGTAGTGACTTCCTGGAGAATGACGATCTCTTCTATTGGCTTCTAGAATCTCATGTTCTTGCTAGCAGGCCCAGCTGTTTTACAAAGGAGAAGTTTTAAATGACCAGCAGTGCTGAGTATGTGCTAATGGCCCCAGGCTGGCAATAGACAATCTAGAACAGATAATCTCTCTTAGTTTGGTGAGAAAAAAGTGAGTCATCCATTAGGAATAGTGGTTAAAAAAAAAAGCCACCCCATCTTGGTCCTTAGCTATCTTGAGTCTGGTTAGGGAAAAGTGGTATTGTGCATTGGTGGTTTGGGTTATCTGCCTATCATGGAGTGTACCAGCACAAGCCACACTGTGCTGTCCCATCTCAGCCTGAGTCTTCAGTAAGTTCACTGTTTTTATAAAGCAAGCTGCTTCACATGTCGTCAGTGAATCCTACTGATGTGAAGCCTATTTTCTCATCCTTTTCTTGTAAAATGGGAGCTTTAATAAAAAATTATGTATCATATTGTCTATTGCTGTGTAACAAAAGAACCTCAGCTTTGTGATTTGAAAAACATGTCTCACAGGCCTCCGTACTTACTGGCATCAGTTGGGGTTGGGGGTTAGTTAGGGTTCTGCAATTGCAGTCAGATAATGGCTAAGACTACAGTCAACTGAAGGCTCAACTAGCCTGGATGTCCAAGACTTACTTTACCCGGTCCTGTGCCTTGGTATTCTCTGTGTGAGCCCAGCTTCTCAAACAGGGAGTCACAACTCCATATAGAGTCACAAAACTGAATGTAGGGGCTGTGAAAAATATGTTAAGAGTAGAAGGTTTCTTGACATACAATAACCAAAAATTAATTCAAAATCAAATGTGCAATGAGCCCAAGGTGTTTCTGGTGGCGCTTGTCCATGCTATATTGTGTGACTTCACTCTAGCCTTCTTTCTGAACATATAACACATGCACTTTGCAGGGCACATGCCAATGCCACCATGCAACAACAGTGTCTGAAATGCCCCAGTTTAGATTCCAGACTAGTCTGAAATGCCCCAGTTTAGATTCCAGACTAGTATATGTTATGAATTGTGGTAGTTGTACTTTACAAATGAACTTTTCTGCTCTTACAGAAGCATGATGATTGGACTGTGGAAAACAAAGGCTTTTAATACTCTTCTGCCATTATTCTTCAACACATACCAACTTTGTCTTTGTGTTATATTATGCAATAATGTTTGATTTTAAAAATTGATGTTGGGATTTCTAACTTGAGTTTCATTGAAAATAAATTGGCGAGTGAAATTTGGTTTGTGATTAGGATAAAATTTCTAAAAATTTCTGAAATGCCTGTAAATATACTTCTACCATTTTTTTTTTTTTTTTTGGTTTTTCGAGACAGGGTTTCTCTGTGTAGCTTTGCGCCTTTCCTGGAGCTCACTTGGTAGCCCAGGCTGGCCTCGAACTCACAGAGATCCGCCTGGCTCTGCCTCCCTAGTGCTGGGATTAAAGGCGTGTGCCACCAACGCCCGACTCTACTTCTACCATTTTTATACAAAGCCAAGGTCTCAGCATTGATGACTATAAGATCAAAATACTGATTAATCCTGAAAAATCTTGAAGATGTTCTACTATTTTCATATCAATATTTAGCAAAGATTTAAAAAAACGTTTTAATTATTATTATTTGTAGAGTGTGTGTGTGTGTGTGTGTGTGTGTGTGTGTGTGTGTACCATAACACATGTGTGGAGGTCAGGGGATAAATTCTGGAAGTTGTGTTTCTTCTTCCACCATAAGTTCTGGAGATTAAGCTCCGGTCATCAGATTTGTACAGCAAGTGCCTTTACCCACTGAGCCATGATGCCAGCCTTCAGCAAGATTTAGTTCTTTATGTAAAAAACAAAACAAAACAATAAATCTCATTAGTATGTAAATTTACTTTAATCTTTAAGGAACAATAAAATCATATGTATATCAAATTGTTTTAAAATAAGACGTGATTTGTTGTCAGTAAATGTTTGCTTTTTAAGGGTTTATTTTTATTTACATGTGTATTAATACATGTGTGTGAGTGAATGCGCAGATGTGTGCACTGTTGTGCACATGTGGAGGCCAGAACAGGTGTTAGGTGACATCCTCTGCCATGCTTTACTTACTCCTTTGGCAGGGTCTCCCTGTGAACCCTGGCTCACATCTTGTACAGACTGGAAGCCCACAAGCCCCAGTGATCCTCTAGTCCCACCTCCCCTTGGAGCTGGGATGTCAGGCATTTGTGAGGACACCTGGGTTTTTATATGGATGCTAGAATCTGAACTGTGGTTATCATCATAGAGTAAAGACTCTTACTTAACTCATGAGCAATGCTCCAGTCCCAAATGTTTTATGTTTGTATCTACTTTATAATCACATAAATATTTCTCAGGCAAAAAGGGATTATGAATGGAAAAGGTTGAAGAAGCCCTGCTCTAGTACTCTTCTGGAAAAATATTTGAAACATGGTGACCTCAGGACATCATACATGGGAACTGGCTCCCAGGAGGAAGGAAGTGGAATCTCAGGCCAGTGAAGGATATGGCTTCAATTTCACAGTGTTCTGATGGTCACAGCACGACAGTCCTAGCAGTTACCAAGAGTCAAGGGAATGGAGAAAGTCCCACCGGAGAGTGTGAAGATCACACTGTAGAAACAGATGTTGGATATAAAACATAATTCTGCTGATTTTTAGATAAGACGATCTCCTACCAGTGCTAATGGCATGCCATGAGGATAAGTAAGGCATCTCATGAAGAGAAGAAGAAATTGAAGCAGGGACAGATCCAGCTGCTGCTCCCATCTTGGAAGATGCTTTGTAGCAACCCACAGTGCAGTAGCATGCTGACATCCCTTGGTTGCTGCTGATGAAAGCTTGAGCACCTACCAGTAACTAACTAGAGCATTATGGGGTGGGGATTTTTGAAGGTAGGTATAATCTTTTTGGTCACTTTCTTCATGGGCAAAATTAGTGATGTTATGGTAATCATTTTACTTCAGTAAAAACCCTTCATAAAAATAGTAAGTTCTTTTTATTTGAATCTTATTCTTATGTTTTTCAATGATGTTGATAAAATTAAACATAGTTTCAAATAAACAAACAAACAAACAAACAAAAATCTAATGTTCACATGGAAAATCTCCTTTCTACTTGGTTCTTTAAGGCCACAAGTAGGCTAAAATGCTAAAACACAGTAACAACAGGGTATGAAGAACTATTTGGAAGCTAGACATGTTCAGTCACATATCTTGGGGGAATTCTCCATGCTGCTACAGGGAACAGGACAGGGAAAGGAACAGGAGGAAAAAGGCATGTCGCTGCAGCAGAGGTAAGTAGTTTGGATGTCGAGTCACTTACTCATGCCATTTGTGTCTTTGGAAAGTGCTTGAACTGATCTTGCATATCCTGCTTACAGCACTGTTGCCCTGTAAGCCTAGTAATGTCTTAGATCACATGATCACTTGATGTCTCAGGTCTTCAGTCCCAAGGGTACAGGAGCAAGGCTAGCACTTTCCCCAGAACTTATCAACAGATTGGCTTTCTCCAAACTTCCGAGGGTATTGCCATCTGTTTTTATGTGCTACTGTGTGAACATTCTGACCTGCTGTTTCAAGTGCCATTTGGCATGCTGAGTCATATGGTCCAGATCGGCTTGCACAAAGGCTTACATCTGCTTCAGAGTCTCCAATTGCTCTGGAAACCATTCAAAACTATAGGTTACTCAATAAATGACTCAAAGACAAAGAACTCAATGGGAGCATGCTACATCCAGAATCCAAATGGGCTCTCATGTCTCAGTGACAGAGTCCATAAAATGAAGCAACTTGCCCTTCCCCTCAGTGGAAATTCTGGGGTGTGCTTTTAAACATCACTAAGTTGTCAAGGTCCTGAAGGTTTCAAGGGCCTATCTTCCATCTTCTGTGACACATGTGTCAAGGCAGGGTCACTTGCTATTTCCTGTACACAAAATCAAAACCCTTGAAGGAATGAAGGACTAAACACCCTCATTACATACACATAGGCATCTGTATACATAATAAGTAGAATAATGCAGCTGTCTATGCTGGTCTATACCTTTGCTCTGGAGAATGTAAACACAAAAATTGGAACTCTATTAGACTGTGCAATGTTATGTTCCCTATTCATTGCCTGGCATATAGTATACTTTGAATTAATACTTAAGTGAATGCATGGCTAGATAGAATTATTTATGAGGAAAAAGTGGTAAGCACAGGAAAACCGATATGAAGTATAAATGTAGTAATACATAGAGGAAATCTCCTAGGAACTTAGCCAGAAGCCTGATTACAAGGTCCCTAGAGTGCACATTTTGTCAGTTGAATTTTCTCTAAAAGGTTGTCAAAAGACATTGAACAGGTTTATGCTTTTTGTTGAAATCTATTTATTGCTCAGAGTTGTTCTCATCACTTTATCTTTACCTTGGCCACACATGCATGCATGTATACATTCATAAATGCACATACACATTTATCTTCACATACATACTCCCAATCTTTACCAGATGGTGATATGAGAGAACATTTGATATGAATTTTTCTCTCCTGGCATCTGGCACAGAACTTGAATGTAGCAAGAATTTCAATATTTGTCAAATAAAATAAAGGCTCAACTAAAACGACACCTTTAGCTTGAAGCTTCCTTGGACCACCCCAGCTAGGGGTGTTCTGAGACCTTGAACTTCACTGCACTCAGCAAGGCTTTGGCACCTTCCACATGCTGTAGTATCTTATAGTTACTCATTTATGTAAATCTCTATACTAAGTTAGGAGGGGTCGTCAAATTCCTCTTAGTATCACAGAAAACAGTACAACGTCTTATATGAGGAGAATATCAAGTGTACATTTATTGAGAAAAATCACTATTATTCTTTCATTGTTAATGTTATGGGTGGCAAAGAATAAGAAGAGAACCATAATTATAAAAATCTATCATTCATTGGTTATAAATATGTAAGTTTATTGTAATCCATTATTCGTTGTTATTTTTACCAGCTGGAAAACTGCACAAAGTATAGAAACTATACTAGAAAAATTATCAATAATCATATATCTTTAAGATAATCTTGAGATAATCATAACCAAAAAAGTCACCCTTTTAAAGTATATAATTTAGTGTTTTTTATTGCATTCACAAGGTGTGCTGTATAGGCATCACCATCTAATTCCAGACCACTTCCCCAACCACATTGCATGTGGCTCTTGTGTTTGCTGTCTTTCTTTAGATTGTTTTGTTTGTTTGTTTTCCTTTTAGCATGCTTTATAATTTTCTGTTGAAAACTGAGAGTATAATATATGGAATAACAGCATAATTTTTTTCTCACATTTCTGGAAGCTTTGAAATTAGCCTTCTTGTTTGCAAGGTGGTTGCTTACTTACTGTGCCCTGAGTTGGATTTTTCTCTCTGTACACACACATCCCCAGGATCCATGTGTCTGAATTCCTTCTTCACATGAGAGTATCATTCATGTTGGTTTGGAGTTCATGTAGTGCCATCATTTTATCTTATTGACATCTTTAAAGGCCCTATCTCTAAGACAGTAAAATTCTAATTTACTGAGAATTAGGGCTTCAACTTAAGAAATGTGTATGGGGATGGGTATCACCCAAACCACACTGCATATCAACTGTCCTCTTTAAACTGTGCTAGTTATCACCCAAGATTGTAAAGATACTCATCTACAGCTAACCAAATTTCATTCCCAAATAACACTATCCAGCTTCAAGGGTGGTTTAAATACCTCAAAGCAATGAAATCCTAGCTTCACCTTCTGGTGTCTTGGAACATTGCTATTATTCACTTCTTTTATCTGTGAATGATAATTATCAAATACAATGTTGGCATTATTGTTTTGAATATACTTTTCTTTCAGACAATTATAAGAAAATGATTCATCTTAATTATATATATATATATATATATTTTTTTTTTTTTTCTCTAAGACCCATCCTTTCTTTGTACAAACCCAACTTCTCAGTTTGTGTAATTTTACTGCCCTCTGAAGAACTTTCAAAATGACAAATTGTCCCAATTTTCATCTGTCTGAGGAAGTGCCTATTTCTGAAGGACCACTTCACTGGTACTGAGTTCCACAGTGGCGAGTTTTTAATTGCATCATCGTTAGTTACCTGTCTTGTTTTCCTGTAGCATCACTCCGGAAGAGCTTCTTATCCTCCCACCTCTTACACATGGGGCACTGCACTCACTTTCGTTCACGGTGTTCTGTTGCTTATTGTCTATAGTTTGAATAGAATATTGTGTGTGTGTGTGTGTGTGTGTGTGTGTGTGTGTGTGTGTGTGTGT
>CABHPP010142779.1:21852-36150 GCA_902168425.1 Peromyscus attwateri
TGTGTGTGTGTGTGTGTGTGTGTGTGTGTGTGTGTGTGTGTGTGTGTGTGATTATCTTACTTGGGGTTCTCCTAGCTTCTTGGTTCTGTGGTCTGTGTCTGTCATCAATTTTGAGACAATCTTAGTCCTTCTTATGCCAACCCTGTTCCCTCCTCTTCTCTCTGTGGGGAACCAGCCCCCACTTTTACAACCCAGGGTACTCCTGAGTAGGGAGAAGTGAGAAATATTAGATAGAAAGAGATACCTGGATGATGAGAGGAAAGACAGGAACACAGGATAGCCTTGGGAGGGCCTGGGTCAAAACCCACCAGCCCAGAACTTTATTCAAAAGGGCTTTTTATGACAATGCCAAGGGAAGGAGCAAAGACTCCCCCTTGGTAGATACAGCCAAGTGTAGACCCTTCCAAGCACCTGGTACTCAGGCCTGTGGTCCAATCATCCTTTTTCTGCAGACCTGCTGGGTAAAGCCACTAGGAAACCTAAATGGGCTCTAACATCTCTCTATTCTGTTTTTGCTTCCCTTTTATTGAAAGTAGATTTTTTTCCCTCATATAATATATCCTGATTACATTTTCCCCTCCCTCTACTCCTTCCAGTCTCCCCCCCTCCCCTCCCATCTGGATCCACTCCCTTTTTGTTTTTCATTAGAAAACAAACAGGGTCCCATCCCCTCTGGCTCTTACACTTACGCTTCCTATTCCATGGGGGTCCCCTGTGCCCTGAAGGGAGGGATTTGATGGAGACATCCCATTTGGGGCTGAGTGTTCCAACATCTCTCACTCTCTGAGTAACGTCTGGCTGTGGGTCTCTGTATTTGTTTCCATCTGCTGTAGGAGGAAGCTTCTCTGATGATGGCTGAGTAGGCACTGATCTATGATTACAGTGGAATGTCACTCAGAGTCATTTTATTGCTTTTTTTTTAAAATAGTATATGGTTTTATCTATGTTCCTAGGATGTCTAGTCTCTGGTTCTTGGCCACACAGGCAGTGTGTGGTACGGGTTCCCCTGGAGTGGGTCATAAGTCAAATCAGATATTGGTTGGTTTTACAAGTTTTGAGCCACCGTGGCCCTAGCATATTTTGCAGGCAGTACACCATTGTAGATAAAGGGTTTGTGGCTGGGCTGGTATTTATGTTTCTCTTTTGGTAACATGCAGAGACCTCTTTGTACCAAAGACGCTAGAATGTGGGGGTGAAGGCTCTGTGTTGGCACGAGCTTAACTTCTCCAAGTTCACTGAGTTGTGTAGATGTTGTCTTCAGCACTGGGGCCTAGCAGTCAGTTTGTGGGGAACAACTTATAGTCATGGCAACAGCCTGGATTATTTGGGAGTTTCCATGGGACCCCTTTGACCAGCCAGATATAACCCAATCCCGGTACTGGAAGCTTCATCTGGTGATAAGAAATGTCTCGTTGGGACTCTGTCTCTCCCAGTATTCGGCAATTTCAGTTAGATGGCCTTCATATGTCTATATATTTTCTGAAGCTTCTACTGTGTTAGATTTCTATATTGCCCCTCAAATGGCTCTTCATTTTAGCTGTCTCTCCCCATATTCCCTCCTGAGTCCTCCTTGCCCATCCCCATCCTCACTTGATCCTCCCATACCAATGTCCACCCTCATCCTTCCCTAGCTATTCTATTTCCCGTTCTTAGGGAAATAAATCTGTCCCCTTTCTTAGTCCCTTATTCTACACCTCACCTCTGTGATTAAATGGATTGTAATTGGTTATCATTGATCGACTTAACAGCTAATATTCACATATAAGCAAATACATACCATCCTTGTCTTTCTGAGTCTGGGATACCTCATTTGGGATGCTTTTGGTTTTGTTTTGTTTTAAATCATTCCATTCTTTAGCTTTCAAATTTCATTTTTAACAGCTTAATAATATTCCATTGAAAAAATGTACCACATTTTCTCTATTCACTCTACTGTTGAGGGATGTCTAGGTTGTTTCCAATTTCTGGCTATTATTAATTTTTATTTTATGTGCACCAGTGTTTTGCCTGCATGCATGTTTGTGTGAGGGTGTTGGATCCCTCACACAGGAAATGGAGCTACAGAAAGTTGTGAGCTGCCATGTGGGTGCTGAGCCAGGTTCTCTGGAAGAGCAGCCAGTGCTTTTAACCACCAAGCTATCTCTCTTAAGTGCCCCCCCCCCCCCCCCCGCTGGCTACTATGAATGGAACAGCAATGAAAATGGTTGAGCAAATGTCTCCGTGGTAGAATGAAATGTCTTTTGGATATACGCCCAAGTGTGATATGTCTAGATCGTGGGGTAGATTGATTCCATCTTCCTAAGGAACCGCCACACTGATTTCCATAGCGGCTGTACAAGTCTGCAATCCCAGCAGCTATGGATGAATTTCGTTTCTCTTACTCCACATTCTCTCTGGCATGAGTTGTCACTTGTTTTACTGATCTTAGTCATTCTGACAGGTGTGAGATGAAATCTTAAAGTAGTTTTGATTTGTGTTTCCCTAATGACTTAAGGTATTGAACACTTCTTTAAATTTTTCTCAACCAGAGTTTTCTCTTTTGAGATTTTTCTGTTTAGGTATACACCCGTTTTAAATCGGGTTATTTGGTTTTTTGATGCCTAGGGTTTTTTTTATTAGTTCTTTATATATTTTGGATATTAGTCCTTTATCGAATGCATAGTTAGAAAAAAATCTTTTCCTGTTCTGTAGGCTGCGAAAATGACAAGGAAATATATTTTCTCAAGAACAAAGAAAAGTCAGGAGACAGATTAAAGAAGCTTAGTTCTACTTCATTGATTCATCTGGTCATTCACACCCAATATGCAGTTTAATTATTTTGTGTGTACACATTTGTATGTGTGTTTCTGTGTGCATGAGTGTGCAGGCATGCATACATGTATGTGTGTGTATGCATTTGGAGACAAGAGGTTGATGTTGAGTGCCTTCCTTGATTGTGCCCTGCCTGATTTTTAACATTTTATTTGTTTTTATTTTGTGTACATGTGTGCCCCCTTTTCTATATGTGCACCACATATGTACAGGTACCAGCAGAGGCCAGAAGAGGGTGTCAGATCCCCTGGAACTGGAGTTAGAGATGGCTGAGAGTCACCATATAAATTCTGGGAACCACACCTGGCTCCTTTGAAAGAGCAGTACACACTCTTAACCGATGAGCCTTCTCTCCAATCCCTCCACATTACTTTTTCAGTGAATCTCTCACTGAACTTGGAGCTCAATGATTGGCTAAACTCACTGGCCAGCCAACTCCAAGGATCCTCATATTTCTGTCTCTTCACTTCAGTGCTGGGGTTAGAGACCCACGTCACTTCTGCCTCCTTGGATGAGTGTTAAGGGTCTGAAGTCAGCAAGCATTTTACTGGCTGAGTCGTCTCCCCCACATCCTGAAGGTATAATCTGAGTGACTGTCCACTTTGCCTTGGTTTTCCAAGTGTCAGTTTATGTATGAATTATGTCCTTGGAGCATTTCTCAGCAGTGACAATTTCACCACACTGGTAATGAACCGGGAATTAATAATTCAGCCTTTCACTGTTCATTTCCAGGTCTTAGTAGAAATCAGTTGAAAGAAAAATCACGTCAAAACCTACCAGGAGATTCTCAGCTTTTTTATGAAAAGAAATAGATATAGAATTGCTAAAATTATTATTTACTATCACATCTTGCTTTTGAAGGCGAATTAGCCATGTGGTCATGAAAACCTATCAAAAAGTAAAAAAAAAAAAAGTATATATAAATGAACAACTTTTGTAGGTTACATATAATTTGTGACAATGGAGACAGTCAGGGAAGAAGAAGCATGTTTACGTGTTTTAATTCTTTACCATTAGAAGGACAAGCTTTGGACTGAAGATACAGGTCAGTGCTTTCCTACAACACACAAGGCCCCAGGTCCAACCCTAAGCACAAAAATAAAAAGGAAGAAAGAAAGAGAAAAGAAAACATCAGTTTACAGAAAAGAAACAGGGATCACCACAGATGGCTTTATTTTACCCCTGAACACGGTTCTTTTTGCCATCTGGAGTCACGAGAGAACAGTGGCTCATTCTTCAGTCTGGACTAGTCCTTCAGAAAAGGAAGTATTAACAGAAACAACATGTATTGATAACAAACAGAAACACAGATCAGTCAAATATTTTGACTTATATTCTTGGCTCCAAATTGTTGAAATGGGAGAGCTTTTTGTATCTGTAAATATTCCTGTCTGCTGAAGAGTTAGATGGTGTGCTCAAGGATGACTCTCTGTGTCCAGGAATGGTGATTTAATTTTCTAGTGTGTTGCAGTTTGCAGAGGAGCAGGTGTACAAATGAATGTAAGGATATCTTGCTTTAGGTCACAGCCTTAGGTAAAGCCAGGTGGCATGTTACTCAGTCATCATATTGAACTGTGTTTCAACCATATCAGGAGAAAGCTGAGACAACTCATAATGACTTATTTTTGTAGTCTGGAATCACTAGTAATCTCTCTCTCTCCTCTCTCTGTCTCTGTCTCTCTCTCTTGTCTCTGTGTGTCTCTCTCTGTCTCTCTCTGTCTCTGTCTCTGTCTCTCTCTCCCTCTCCTCTGTCTCTGTCTCTCTCTCTTCTCTCTCTCGAGAAGGCTTTTTTTTTTAAATTATTCACACTAGGCAAAGATGAAGTGTTCCATGTTGCCGAGTGGCTGATGATATTTGCACCCCTCAGGTCTTAGGGAAGCAGCTGTATTTGCTGTTCTAAAGAATGAAGGCTCTGAGGCTGATGCCTTGGCTTCAAATACGGGTTTTACAATTCTGTGATCTCTTCCAAAAACTGCCTCAGTTTCTTCTTATATAAAATGAAAGTAACATTTTGAGGATGTGTTGTGCTTATTCACTAAGACAATACTAGGAATGCTTCCAACAACACCTGGCTTAATACTTGCTAATTATTTGTCACATAATTTGAAGTAAAAAATTACAAAAAGCATTATCCAGTGGATATTTATTAATTAAATAGATTTCACTTTAAATTTTTTAGATTTGAGGGGACACTGAACTTTATTGATGGTATTTAGAGAGTAGGGTTCCCTAAGCCCCTCTCCTTCTTTTGGGGTTCTGAGATAGAAACTATGAGAGGAGATGCTCAGTTGGAGGTTAAGTTGGGACAGGGACTCCTCAGCAGTCGAGGACTTCTCTCTTCCTGTCGTGTTCTTGTGTGGTGCCTACACTCCAGGGCTTCTTACTCCTTGTAGGCTGTGTAGGTTGTGAAATACACCACCCTGTTGCTATAGCTGTAGCTGTATTCATTGTCATACCAGGAAATGGTATTTACAAAGTTCAAAACCCCAAAGCCTGCCCTAGTGACACACCTCCTCTCCACCAAGGCCACACCTCCTAATCCTTCATAAACAGTTGCACCAACTGGGGACCAAATATTCAAACAGAGGTGCCTATGGGGGCCATTCTCATTCAAAACACCAGATTTAGCAAAAAGAGTACCAATCTCTGGGGGAAGAAAACCAGATATTTCAGATGAGTTTAGACATAAATTGCTGTGGAATGTCTTTCTGTATGCTGTGAATGTGTTGCTCTGATTGACTGATAAATAAAACACTGATTGGCCAGTAGCCAGGCAGAAAGTATAGTATAGGCAGGATAAGCAGATAGGAGAATTCTGGGAAGTGGAAGGCTGAGTCAAGAGATGCTGCCAGCTGCCTCCATGAGAAGCAAGATGTAAAGATACTGGTAAGCCATGAGCCACATGGCAAAGTATACATTTATAGAAATGGGTTCATTTAAGATGTAAGATCTAGCTAGCGAGAAGCCTGAGCCAATAGGCCATACAGTTCGTAATTAATATAAGCCTCTGTGTGTTTACTTGGGTCTGAGCAGCTGCGGACCACAGGGCCGCGGGAGCCAGGCAGGACCAGAAAAAGTTCAGCTATGATAAATCACTTTGAATACTCTTTCCCTCCCATGGAATTCATAAATTACAACTGTGACAGTTAAGTAGGTGTTCTACTTTAATTGTCATGAGAGCCCTAAAAGCTGACTTCCCCACCAGTGTGTACTTTGAGAAAGAACTATTTTCTCTCTTCAGTCCTCCCACAGTTGTTAATTCTCTGGGAGTATCTGTGTTTCCTGCAACTGCTGCGACTTTAAACTAGGATCACCCTGACCTGGTCCAGAGCAACAGAAGGTCAATGGGATGCAGCCGGCACACCCTTGGCACCGCTCCCTGCAGCTTTCCCCTCCCGTGTGTGCTTCCCCTGACTCATTGGTCCTCCTGGACTTCTCATGGGCTGGAGAATTCATATTGGGATGGACATCTGGATTTTGTGACTACTTCCATGACTGTGTTATCTGGGAGTGATGATGACATCACTTAGGTGGCATGAACCAATATGCAAGGCATCTTACTGACATGGCAAAGCACTGTGGGAAGTCATCATTGCTCGTGTTGATTTTAGTGTGGCACCAAGCAAATTTCTATTTGGTATTTGAGAAGCTTTCATTAGTTAAATAATGTTAAAATACACATCCAGAAATCCCACATTTTCCTAAAATTGAGTTTGGAATTCTTTGGGGAAATTTAGTTGGATATTTATAACAGATTTTAGAGGGTGGAACAGTCTTTCTAAACATGTCACCAAAGCCTAAAACATAAAAGTATTGATAGAACTTCTATGCATTTATATACATTTCATGTTAATAAAATACAAAATATTAACAAATGAAATAATGGAAAGATGTGGGAATACACATGACATATAATCAGAATTCTTAATATATGAACAGCCCATATAGCAATAAACAAATGATAAACCACCCAGTAAAAGACCAATGAATACTGTTGTTTGAAGGGAGATATTTTTATTTTTATTTATTTATTTTAATTTAATTTTTTATTTTATAATTTAATTTAATTTTACATATTAGCCATGGATTCCCCTGTCCACCCCCCATTCCCCAGCCCATGCCCCATTCCCATCTCCTCCAGGGCAAAGACTCCCCTGGGGATTCAGTTCAACCTGGTAGATTCAGTCCAGGCAGGTCCAGTTCCCTCCTCCCAGGCTGAGCAAAGTGTCCCTGCTTAAGCCTCAGGTTCCAAACAGCCAGCTCATGTACTAAGGACAGGTCCCGGTCCCACTGCCTGGGGGCCTCCCAAACAGTTCAAGCTAATCAACTGTCTCACTTTTCCAGAGGGCCTGATCCAGTTGGGGGCTCCTCAGCTATTGGTTCATAGTTCATGTGTTTCCATTAGTTTGGCTATTTGTCCCTGTACTTTTTCCAATCTTGGTCTCAACAATTCTCACTCATACAATCCCTCCTCTTTCTCGCCAGTTGGACTCCTGGAGCTCCACCTGGGGCCTGGCCGTGGATCTTTGCATCCGCTTCCCTCAGTCATTGGATGAGATTTCTAGCAGGACAGTTAGGGTGTTTGGCCATCTTATCACCAGAGTAGGTCAGTTCAGGCTTTCTCTTGACTATTGCCAGTAGTCTATTGTGGAGGTATCTTCGTGGATTTCTGGGGAAAGCCTCTCTAGCACTTTGCTTCTTCCTATTCCCATGTGGTCTTCATTTATCATGGTCTCTTATTCCTTGTTCTCCCTCTCTGTTCTTGATCCAGCTGGGATCTCTGAAGGGAGATATTTTTAAAGAGGAAAATGAATTACTTAGCTAATGATTAGTTGACAACCAGAAAGAAAATATTGTAGGAAAACAGATCAAGATAAGGAGAAACTGCAGAATACAGTATAACTGGATTAAATATTGACATTCATTATCGGTGGCATCAACTGTATCACAAGTTAATGACGTCATAATTAAAAAGCCACAATTGAGGAAATTAAACACCAATAAGCTAGAACCCAAAGGAAGACACAGTGATGATTAGGCAAGTGGTCTGGTGCTTAGACTGTAACACAACACCGGAAGAGAATAATCTTGAGTCGTCAGAGAACTTAAGAAACTTCTTGAAGTGCAGTCCTCTTGATTCTCTTGATGATGAAGATTTGATTCAGGCAATAATTAATGTTCTGTGAATCTGTTACCTCATCTGTTCCAGGTGTGATCAGTATGCTTGGAAGGAACTTGTGGACCTGGTAGCTGTTGTGTAACTTTTTTTAGGGAGATGTTTTATGCCAATACTGTGCCAGGTGTTCTAAGAGGAGCTAGAGATTCAGTGTGTCAGTGAAAAGTGTGTCTTACGAGATTATATTTTATAGAAGACGATAAAGAGGTAGGCGAAGAAAAAAAAGATAAACTTCTGGGGACAAAATGTGACAGATGAGAAATGCCCATACAGAAAGGGAGGGACTGCATGGTCCAGGAAGCACACTCAAAAACCACGGCACAGTAAAACCAAAAATTCTAATGTGGAAACGATCCCAGGGTACTCTGCAAGCAGAAATGATTCAAATGTGTGGTGACAGAAGGGAGAGAAACACTAAAAGGAGTTGGGGAAAATACGTGGTCTACATTCATATATAAGGCCATGGAGAAATACAAAGACTTAGACTTTTATTTCAAGAGTCACAAGAAACCACTGAATTATGTTATGCTGAGATACATTTGATGTGACTATCATTCTCTGGCTTCTGTGAAAAAAATGAATGGTAGTAGAAGCAGGAAAAATAATTCGGAGCCTAGTGTCAGATTGAGGATGCCAAATATGGAAGTAATTGGAGGAAAGTGAACCAAATGAAGACATATTTTGAAGAAAGGATGAATAGGATTTTGTTTGTTTGCTTTTGTAACTGACAGGGTACTGGCTGTATGGTGATGAAGAAAATATCCAGAATGAGAAATTATGAAAATAGCCAGCTTTTATCACAGAATATTAACTATAGCTAGTGTGTTGTAAGCATGTTGATTTATTCCTCTTACCCGAAATGAAATATTATACCATTTGAGAAGCATTTACCCAACTCTCTACCCACACTGTACGCCTTGGTAACCACACTTCACCTTTGTTTCGGCTTTTATATGCATATAGTATATGTAACTATGGAGTTTGGGATAAAAGATAAAAATCTCTTTATTCATATACCTCCCAGGGGCTAGGGAGATAGCTCAGTTGGTAACTGCTTGCCTTGCAAACATAAGGACCTGATTTTGACATACCAGTACCCACCTTTGCTAAGGAGGCAGAAACAGGTGGATCTCTGGGGTTTGTCTGCCAGCCAGCCTAGACTACTTAGCAAGTTCCAAGTTAATGAAAGACCTTGCAAAAAAAAAGTAGAAAATGCCCAAATAACATTTGTGATTTTCCTTGGCCTTATACTTGCACCTGCATGTATACACACACACACACACACACACACACACACACACACACACACACACACACACACACACACACACAGAGAGAGAGAGAGAGAGAGAGAGAGAGAGAGAGAGAGAGAGAGAGAGAGAGAGAGAGAGAGAGCCTACTTACCCAGTCAGATGAATGTATTACACTGTGGTTTATTACAGTCATGTCAACCTTTGTCTTTTGTAAGCTGCAACTGATGGGATGAGCAGACACATTCACCTGGGGTAGATCAGGCGTGGTTGAATTATCTGAAGGTTCTAAAGAAATCAGCACAACTAGAATATACCTCAGAGAACAGCAGATTCATCCCCAAAGGACAGAGAGAGGTTCAATCTTCTGAAATTCTTACCACAAAGGTTCATATTGACAGTGGACACGGCTGAGTAAAGATTTCAAGTAGTCCTTCTGGAGGCATTACCTCTAGACTTACATCCTAAGGCTGGATGAGTTCTCCAAGAAGATTAATCTTAATTTCTGCCCAGCTCCTCACAGAAGCCAGGAGCCCCTCATTAAACTCAGCTTTGTATGCTAGAACTAAATTAAGATTAGCAACATGAGTGTATACAAAAGTTATTTATTCTGAGTTTTCTGTAGTGAGAGTTAGCCACCATAGCTTGTATTTGGGTGGAAATTCAAAGGCAGGCGTAAAAGTTGGGAAAAAAGAAGCTTAAAGTGTCCCCTGACTGGGGACTGTTATCATAGGATGTTGCAGGCAGATTGGGACAAAATTAGTGAACCTATCATTTAATGAAGTCCTGGCCATGTGGGGTCAATTATATGCAGGGCATTGTGTGGCTTCTGAGACCGTCACTAGCGGTAGTACGCAGCTCCCTATAAGTCTGACTTATAGGCTACCTTTTTCCAGGCTGGTAGATTCCCTGGACAGATTAGTACAGACTGTGGGTCAGAGTTCTGCTGTTACAAGTGGTCTGATCATTGTTCATTTGCATACCCCATGTCTCAATACAGCAATATGACTGCAAGGGTACTGTAACCCTAGGCACTGGCAGTCCCGTCCATTGCCCTTGAGCTTACAGACTGCTGCATCCTAGTCCAAATACATTCTCAAACTTAGCCCATTGGAGCCAGAATAGGTGTTTCCTAAAGCCCTTGAGAATCACATGGCCAAAACTTTAGGTCTGCTGTAAACTTTTCTGCAATTGGAGAAAAATAGACTGAGCCAGAAACACAAAACAAATAAGTGGCCACTGTTCTTTTTACCAAACCACCTTCATGGCCGTCCTATTTTATCTGTAAACCTTAATCTTTGAGACTGTTCTCACTGTGCTTGTGTGTTTAGGATTGTGTCATCCAAGTAAAACTACTAATGCTGCTGTGATGCTGAGTTGGGCAACTTGCTGAAGGGCTTGGTGACATAATTTTCCCACAGGCAAACTGCCCTTGAACAGGACACCATGTACAGAGCTCAGAGGTAATTCTGGGAATTGTGGAGGTGCTGTTACATTCTGGGCGTGGGAGTTTAGATTTGGTGGATGCTGAAGTCCTCAGAGGGAAAATGAACCAGCCATTCTCCCTTTGGGTTTGTTAGAAGAGATGGTCAATACTGAATTGATTTTCACACATAGTTTGAAACCATCCCACTTGAATGGCTGTCAGCAACTTTCTCTTGGATAAGCAAGGAAACTTTGGCAGCCCTGTCTTCCTATTCAGGTAGAAACACATCTTCTTGCATGACCTGAGGCTATTTCCTTTCTCTCTGAGATATTCTATGAATTCCATGTCTCAAATAATTTCAAATGGGAATGAAGACAAACTAGTTTTAGCTCAGTCTAATAAGGTAAGTGTCTGTGATGATATGCCTTCTTCTCAGCCCTGTCATCTTCCATAATGTCAAGGATAACATTTCACTCTTGATGGACGAATAGGGAACGGCAGGCCAAAGATAATGTTCAAACAACTTCACAAGAGCTACCAAGAAAACAAGAATATGTTATATATTTTCACTGATGAAAAGTAGAGTGGAGAACGGGCATGTCCCATAGACTAGGCTGAACTGAGAAGATAACAAGGAAACATTGTAAGAGGAGAAAAACCATTATATAATGTATGAATTGCAATAACCAAAACAGATAGTTTAATTTCCTTCTATAAAAAGAAAATATTGCATTCTTTCTGTGAATGACCCTCATTCTAAATAAATCTAGAAGGCTAAGTCTAAAAAGGTAAGCCAAAAACTTGGGGTGGTGATGATCTGCCTGTAATCTCAGTACCAGCGAGACTGAGGCAGGAGGACCGAGAACTAGAGACCATCCTGGGCTACAGGGAATAGCCCTGTCTCAAAAAGCAAACAAACCTATGAACACCAAGAGCAAAAGATAACCAAAAGACACTCCCCAAATCAGAGTAGAAATTGCAATGTTAATGGAAAACAAGAGGATTCAGCGTCAAAAGAATTCAAAAGGATGGAATTTAAAATCAGAACATCTCCTGCGGATAAAGGAAAGGGACTCACTCACATGGTCAAAGAGAGTATAGTAGTAGGTTCTCCTGACCCTCTTCTACTATGTCAGTTACAAAAAGCTCGCCTGGTCACATACTCCTCCCTTTCCAGTGGGATTTCTGCTCATTAGGCATGGCTTCTACACTGCAAGATACAATTCATCATCTTTAGGGATTACCTTTCTTAAACAATACTTCTAAAAATGTCACTTCTTTTAATTTTCTACTGCTGCAAAACACATTACCACAGATGCAAAGAGCTTTGCAACAACATTTATTAATTCAACGTTTTGTAAGTCAGAAGTCTGGCCAGGCTTGGATGAGTTTTCTGGTTAAGGACTTATAAATCTCCAACCTAGGTGTCAGCTGAATTGCCTTCTAATTTGGATGCTGGGGAGGAGATGGGGAAGAATCACGGGTAGTGGTAGAATTCAGTTCCTTGCAGTTGTAAGATAGACACCTTCATTCTCCTGCTGGCGGTCAGCTGTAGTCCACCCTTGGCCTTCTGGACCCTTCCTTTAGACTTTGCATAACCGAGTCGTCATCTTCAGTGCTGGCTACTGCACCCCAAACTCCTCCTCCATTTTCTTCTGCCACAGTCGGGGAAACTGTCCTCACGATAAGATCTCTTTTCGATGAATTCAAAGTCACGCAATTGGTGCTCTTAATTACATCAGAAAAATCTCCTTTGTCGTGTGAGGTGATGTAACTACAGAGTCAACATTGCATCATCTTCATATTCCCTTGGATTCAGGCAGGAAATCGAGAGGCGGCTCTGTAGATTTTTAGAATCCTCTCTGCTCCATCAGTCAGATGCTGAAATAGAGAAACTGGTCCTAAGGTCGTCAGGCCTGGGATTCGTGTATATGTAAGTCAGCGGTATCTCTGGAATTCCGAGTTGCACACCCTGTTGCATAAGCCCAAGAATACCTCTGTTTGACCTAAGGAGTTGGAGTGACTCAGTTCTCTGTTCTTTGTTATTAAGAATGTACTTGCCCAGGCACTGCCCTCAGTAGAACTTTATCTAGAAATCATTGGTGTTTCTTGGAGAATTTCCAGACCTCACATTAAAGCAAATGTGGGGCGGGAGGGGGGCACTTTTATTTCCTTTGGGGCTTTTTCTTTCTCAGCCAGGGTCAGGAAGCTTTCCATACCTGAGCCCTTCAACCCCATGGGCAATACCGAGGCAGCTTCGGGCTCAAATGCACGCTTTTCTTCCCAAACAGCTGGGAACCGCCCGGACTGTCAGTTCCTTACCCATCTTCCTTGCTGAGCATCTGTGGGCGGGGCTTGTTGGGAAAAGAAAAAATGTCCACCTTCACCCGGAGCAAAGAGGCATCCAATTCCCACTCCTACTGAGCTTCTTGCTTAAGGAGAGAGGATAATCCTTTATCCAGATTGAAGAGCAGGAGAAACAAAAAAGCCTCAGCAATGTTGCCTGGATTTCCTGGACTTCTTTCTTCCTAAGAGCTGTTAACACGCTTAAATCGTCTAGTCCTTGCTACTGGCAAACGGCAAACTTCCAGAAATCAAAGCCGCACTGGGCAGAAAAAGGGGAAATGAAAGGCTCTTTAGACCACTGGTGACAGCGGATATTTCGTCTTTAAATAATTAAGGATATACCATTTGTACGATATTAAGGAAGGCTCTAATCTACATTTATGTTAGAGCACGTCATTACTGTTCTACAAAATTAAATTTTTATCGTGATAGCTGTGGACATTTCTGCCAGGGAATTTTACTTATTGGCTAGATTAGATATTAAAATAAGGAAAATGATGAATTATGGAATACTAGATGTTGAATATTTAATAAATCAATCCCACGTTGCTAGTGGAAGTTTCTGAAAGAATGCCTGTTGCATCCCAACACTTAATCAATACCAGTTAATGACAATGCCCTGAGGACAAGTAGAGGCCTAACTGGTCCAGTCTAAATTAGAAACACAGAGGAACCACACTCAGACTTAAAATCATTCTAAAACAGGCAGCTGCAGTTGAACTGTTGGTAATTTCCCAGAAGTCAGAGGAAAAGAAAGAAGATTGATGTCTTTGTCAACTGATTCCTTCGGTAGTTCCTGGGCCGTAAAATTTGGCTCCAGCTTACCGGACTTTGTTTATAGGTCCAGCTATTTTCTTTCACGTTTTTATAACCTTGAACGGTACTAGTTTTCTCCTCCTTCTCCCCCTCCCCCTCTTCCTCCTCTCCTTCTTCGTCATCATGCTGAGAAAGGATTCTGACTCTCAAATTTATACTGCCTCTGATGGGAAGAAAAAGTGGGGAAGGAAGGAGAGAGACAGCAGAGAGGGAAATAAATGAAGGGATGAAGAAAACAAGGGCATTGAAAAGCAAGAAACAAAAGGAGGAAAAGTCAAGAAAGGACGAGGGAGAGAGGAAAGAAGAGATGGAAAGAATCTGAATGAATAAGAATATATCATTTCCAGATAACAGGTGGGCTCCAACATTCGTGTGTCTGATAAAGTACCCGTCCGTGAGTATGTGGTTCATGATGGGAAGTCCTTGTGTTTGGAGAACAGCAATAGAAATGCTCTGCAGCCGGGCGGTGGTGG
>CABHPP010142779.1:36250-52839 GCA_902168425.1 Peromyscus attwateri
AAAAAAAAAAAAAAAAAAAAAAAAAAAAAAAAAAAGAAATGCTCTGCAATCCTTGATTAAACCATCAATGCCCAGTTCATCAACTATGAGCTTGATACAATGAAGGCACAGTTTTCAATCTATTCATACAATGTAAGTACAGTTTTAAATCTATTTAAACTGGATTAACATAGAGATGCATTGACATACAAATGAATTTTCAGCCATTCTAAATTTATGTCTCTTAGCTTGATAGAAAGAAAATTGGTAGGGGCTGGAGAGATGGCTCAGAGGTTAAGAACACTGGCTGCTTTTCCAGAGGACCCAGGTTCAGTGCCCAGCACCCAGCACCCACCACTCACAACTGTAACTCCATTTCCAGGGGATCCGATACCCTCATACAACACATATACAGTCAAAACATCAATGCATATGAAATAAAAATAAATAATTAAAAAATTAAAAAAAAGAAATGTAGGCAATGAGAGAGGAGAGAGAGAGAGAGAGATTTGGTAAAGAAGAGCAATTTTAATGATGGGGGAAGTGCATGGTGCTTCTGGCCTTGGAAGGTCCTGAGATGGGGCTCTCCTAGGAACTGAGTACAAGCACCTGGCTATTAGCTAGGATGGGCATGGAAGGATGAGAAGGTGGGCCTCTTTTCCATGCATGTCATTAACTTTTCCATGTATGGATATGGAAAGACTGATCTTAATTGTGGGTGGGACCACTCTCTCCCTCCCTCCCACCCCCCATGTGTATTCACGAACTGTATAAAATAGAGAGGGTAACCTCATGCACCCATCCTTTGCTTTTTGGGATCATGGATGCGATCTGAGCAGCTTCCTTCAGCTTTGCTTGCTGTGACTTCCCTGTTATGATGACGAACCTGGAATTGGGAGCAGAAGCAAACTGAGTAGCTTCGTTCAGGGTGTTTTATCACAGCAACGGGAAAGGAAACTAAGCCACATCTAATTGGTTTTTCCTTGGCTTAAGTTTGCTGTCCCACTCAATTCTTCCTGGTAGACTTTTCAGGGGTCTGATAAAAATGAAGAAATTTAGGGCTGGGATGTAGCTCAGTGGTAGAGCACTTGCCTGGGAGGCCCCGATTTGGTCTTCAGCAAAGGGCTGAAGAGGGACTAATGTAAACAGAGGGCATTATTTTAAGTCGCGCTCTTGGTTGGCTTGATCATGTTTGAGGTAGACTGGACAAACTGGAGTGTTTTGACTTCATGTTTGTAAACTGCCAAGTTTATTTACAGTCAGGAGGAATTCTGTATGAGTTTAAAATCAGCCTGTCATCACTGATAACACCCAAAAACCTCCCTCCCTTTTTTCTGATTAAGACTGTTATGTTTTGTATTAAATATGGTTAAAAGTCTTCTTGTGGGATTGGTCTCAATGGTGCCATTTTGTGATCCTGCAGGAGAGACACTTTACAGAACTGGCATTATTGACATTATTACAACTTCTGTAAGACATTCTGGGAAAGGGGGAAAGGAAAACATGATAAAAATATATTCATCAGAAAGACCTATGGTTTGAAATTTCACTTGAAAATGGTGTATTTAGGGAACTACAAAATATGGTCAACATTTTTTTTCACATAATAAAGGCAAAGTTCAGTTGCAATAATAATAATAACAGTAATTGAAATTGAAGGCTAAACGCTTGTAATGCGTTCCATCACAAAGACCCACAAAGTGTAGCTTAAGTTTTCCTGCCTGGCCCACGGTCAGGATAAATCTCTCTCACCTGCCAGTCCCACAGCCGCTCAGACCCAACCAAGTAAACACAGAGACTTATATTGCTTACAAACTGTATGGCCGTGGCAGGCTTCTTGCTAACTGTCCTTATATCTTAAATTAATCCATTTCTGCAAATATCTACCTTGCCACGTGGCTCGTGGCTTACCAGCATCTTCACATGCTGCTTGTCATGGTGGCTGGCAGCAACTCCTTCCACCTTCCTGCTCTTTTCTCCTCTCTGTTAGTCCCGCCTATACTTCCTGCCTAGCCACTGGCCAATCAGTGTTTTATTTATTGACCAATCAGAACAACACATTTGCCATACAGAACATGCCACAGCACACAAAGTACCATTCTGTCTTATTTTGTCGCTAAATCAAGAAATCAAAAATTCTATATAGTGTGCTAGTGTATATAAGGAGAGTGCAATACAGTTGTTCACAAGGACACATCTCAGTACAAGATGCAGGAAGATATTTAGTAGACACTGAGGACAATATAGCTTGGGAAGGTTAATATAAACAAGAGAAAATACGGGTCTGGAAAGATAGTTCAGAGGGTAAGAGTGTGTACTGTCTGCACTGGGTCTGATGGCTCTGGCCCCTTGAGCACTTGAACTCATGTGCACATACCTCCCCAAAGCCATGCACATAGCTAAAACTATAATAAATCTTTACGAAGAGAGATAATATAAAGCATATTCACTAACTCAAATGGGCAGTCAGCATGGCTTAAAGAACTCCTAAATAAAACTGCGTTTGTTTTGCTTAACACTTCTATGCTGAACACTTTTCGAACCTCCAGCAGGACCCACCAGGCTTCCCTCTGTAGCACCAATCTTAAAAGGTCTTATTAATAAAAACAAACCCCGAGCCAGGTATTGGGGTGAATGCTGAAAGATCAGAGAGACAGAACAGGCCACAGTTAACCTTGCCTTGCCAATTGCTCAGCTGATCTTGTTTCCTCAAACTGGTAGCCTCTGAGTCCTCATCTGAATGGATCTCAGTTGAAATGCTGCTAAACGCCTAAAAGCTTAACAAGACTCTAGTTCCTGGCCCTCATGCCTTATATACCTTTCTGCTTCCTGCTGTCACTTCTTGGGATTAAAGACGTGTGTCACCATGCCTGGCTGTTTCCAGTGTGGCTTTGAACTCACAGAGATCCAGACAGATATCTGCCTTCGGAATGCTAGGATTAAAGGTGTGTGTGCCACCATTTTCTGGCCTCTATATCTAGTGGCTGTTCTGTTCTCTGACCCCAGATAAGTTTATTAGGGTGCACAATATATTGGGAAACACAATATCACCACATCCTTCCTCAACACTTTCCCAGTCTCTGCAGCCATCCACTGCATAAAGAGCGTGGTTCTGGGTATCTTCCATCTTTGAGTCAAATTGTCTGCAGAAACTTGTCATGCTGGCTACATGCATATAATGTCACCTCCATTTGAAGCCTAAGTAAAATAAACACAAAGCTATGATAGCAGTGAGATGTGGTGGTTTGAATAAGAATGGCCCTCGTAGGCTCATATATTTGAATGCTTAGTCGCCATCGAGTAGCACTACTTGAGAAGGATTAGGGGCATAGTCTTGTTTAGAGTAGGTGTGGCCTTGTTAGAGGAAGTTTGTAACTGGAGATGAGCTTTGAGGGTTCAAAAGCCTGTGCCTGGCCCAATCTCACTCTCTTTGCCTCTCTCTGAGTATGGGTCAGGATATAGAACCTCAGCTACTTCTCCAATACCATGTCTGCCTGCAGGCCACCGTGACTCCCACCATGATGATAATGGACTGACCTTTGAAACTGTAAGCAAGCCCTCCCCTTCCCCAATGCTTTCTTTTATAAGAGTTTTTTTGGTCATGGTGTCTCTTCACAGTCATAGAACAGTGACTAAGATGTCAGGGTGTCCTGTGTTGTGTGAATTAGTCAAAGAAAAAAATCACTCCCAGATAAATGTTGAGTTTTGTGTGGTCTGTGGTGGGCTGGAGCTCAAACAGCGTACAAAGGCATACTTATTGATTTGTTACACAAAGTTGTCTTTTGGGTAAAGAATTTCCTCATACCAAGGTCCCTAATCTAGCCTATATGTCTCTCTAAAGGAAAGCATCACATGCTTCTGGCCCTTTTGTCCTTATTGTGCACCATTTGCAGCACCCAATGATCCAAGAGCTTCAGGTGTGCCAGAAGCATCTTGTGACCAAAGTCACGCAAAGGCCCTTAAGCTCCCTCAGGAAAAAATTCTACAAACCCTGGAAAACAATCATTGTTTTCCACAATGACTCTTCAAGGTCAAAGTGCTTCTAGAAAACAACTCTTCACTCCAAAGTTTACCCTAGACACAGTGAAAACAATTATTCACTCTACTGTTTACCCTGGATACAGTGGCTCTGCTAGATCCCTACAACACTAAGACAGAAAGGGAATGTGGTTGTGTTCTTTTTGTTTCCCTGCGGCAGCACTGTTCTCTGCTTTGATTGGGCAGAATTGAATATGTGGTGCTCATTAACCCTTTTAATGTCCACTTCTCTTTCTCCTTCTATCAAAAAGGAAAGGTTGAAATTGCAGCAGTTGGCACTTGGCTGGCGGCACTTAGCTCATGATTGGAGACTATGCATTGACTTCAGGTAGCATGGATTGCTGTGGCTGTGAGCAAAATAAGGATCTTAGCCTACCCCTGGTATCCACACTATGACCAATGGTCCCGGGAAAGCACCTGGAAGATGTGTGTAATCAAATTTGTGAAATCAGATCCAGAAGAACTCCTCAATATAGATATACAATGCATCTTTGATAAGTGAATCTATTTGTAATGTGAATTACTTCTTTATATCTTCTTCATTATTAATTTTTGCGTGTGTGATTTTTTTACGAAAATGGGCTCATTTCAATTTTTTTTCCAGATTGTATATTTGAATCAGGAACCAAATAAGTTCTACTCTTCTGATTGGTTCATATGAATTTTAAGCCCGTTTAAAAATATTTGTTTAGTTAGTTATTAGATGGAGCCTCACTATGTATCCCAGGTTAGTCTCAAACTTAGGCTCCCCACCTCAGCCTCCTGAACGCTAGAGAAGTCTATCACCAGACAGGCGAACTTTCAGTACCTTCTGGATCTGTGGAATTCTGAGTAAAGGGTAGCCAATATCATACACATTTGTTCATTTGACACTGGGAAGACACAACAAAATAATGACAAGAATGTGTTGTCACAAAATGTCAGAAGCTATAAAGATCTTGGTAGATCTCTGGGAGTTGAATTCCAGGTCCTAAACTGCCTAGAAGTAGTTTGGTCTCCATATTCCAAAGGCACTGGGTCCCTTCTCTGCTCCTCCCCTCCCCCACACTGCACAGTTCCATCCTGGCGCTGTTTGTCATAGGAAGAAGGCAGTGCTCGGCATCTGGGACTGGAACCGAGCCTTTGGCTGCTCAAACTGTTCATCTCATTTGCTGAATGGCTCTACCGTTTGGCAGGCAATAGAGCTGTACAGGGAGGTCATATTCTAGGACGGGGGTTTTCTCTTGCTCTCTTTCAGTCAAACATAATCGTGAGCAGAGGTGTGGCGGTAACAGATGGCCAGTCAAAACAACTGCCACTGCTATTTCACCCTAACTGATTCTCTGCACTACCTGCCCTTATCCCCTTGTTTAGGTTAGGCTAGCCAGCCAGTGCAATTACAAATCCTTCGCGTGCAGCCCGCCTTTCAAAGTCTGTGCAGACTGTTACTTTCACTGCATCCTGGGAAATGTAGTTCAGTCAGTAATCAGAAGACAGGTGATCAGGTTAGTAAAGCTGGAGAAACCCCACCTTCTACTGACTCCGCCTTCTCTATTGATTCCCCACCCCACCCCCACCCCCGTTGCTTAGGAGACCAGAGACGCAGAATCTTAGTCCTTGTTACTCAGAGCTGGACTGGTACTGAGGGAAGTCTAACCCGGTCTGTTCTCAGCTTGAGCGCAGGCATGGGGACCTTTAGAAGCACTTGTCTGGACTGTTTCGACAGTAAAGAGCACTGCTATGAGGTTGGACCCACGAACTTGCTGGAGCGCAAAGGCTCCCTAACCCTCCGCTCTCAGCACAAGAAATACTCGAAGCCAGTGTTGGTGTATTCCTGGTGAGCCAAATACTCGCCGTTCATGGGTCCTAGGGAGGGAGGAGAGGAGAAGGATCCTGCAGGAGGTGGGGAAAGACTAACAGAGTAACAGGAAACAATAATGGAGAAGAGAGAATGGGAAAGAGGAGAAGAAAAATCAAAGAAAAGGGGAGTGAAGAGATAAGGAAAACGAACAAGAGAGAAGTGGTACGGAGAAGAGAGGGGAAAGGGATCTTCCACACAGCAGGGGCCATCAAAGTGAGCAGAACCCTCCAGGACTGCTCCCCAGCACACACCAGGACCTGCCCCAGCCAGAGTTCAGCTGTCTACACAGGGGAAAGGAGTGGGCGTCACTTAACAGGCCTGAAAGTCGCCCCCTTGACACAATGCTTACTTGTAAATGGAAGTCCTATCAGAGGAGCAGCACTGCCAATGCTTGGGGAGGGGGACACATTTGAGAGAAGTCCCTCAGCATCCCGCAGGCTATCACTCATGAAGACGCTTCCAGCCAGAGGTAGCAAAGTTTAGTCTCACCTTGGGTAAGGCCAGTGCAATTTGGTGTATACTCTGCTTAATTTCTTTTTTAAATTACTTGGTTACACTTAAAATCCACATAAAGATCCAGGGTTGTGTGTTCTCCTGGAAAATTGAACAGCCCAAAGGACTTCCTTCTACGTCCATCTTCTTCTGAAGATGGTGCTCTCAAGACTTCAGGAAGCATTAAGCAGTTGGACTTCTTCTGTGCTTTGGAGATTGTGCCTAGAATTCACTTAGGTGCTCGCTCTCTCTCTCTCTCTCTCTCTCTCTCTCTCTCTCATTAAAGTGGCCAATAGCTGCAATGCCAGCACTAGAAAAAAAGTGGATAGTTTTTGGGGGTGTGGGCATTTGAATGTAATTGACCGTCATAGGAAAGTGGCACTATTAGGTGTGGCTTTGTTGGAACAGGTATGGCCTTGTTAGAGGAAGTGTGTCACTGTAGGGGAGGGCTTTAAGGTCTCTTTTCTTTAAGCTTTGCTCAGTGTGACACTCAGTCAACTTCCTGTTGCCTGCAAGATGCAGAACTCCCAGCTACCTCTCCAGCACCATGTCTCCCTGCACGCCGCCATGTCCCACCATGATCATAATGGACTGAACCTTTGAACTGTTAGTGAGCCACCCCAATTAAATGTTTTCCTCTATAAGAGTTGCCGTAGTCATCCGTCCCTTCACAGCAATGAAACCCTAACTAAGACGGTCAAGTTTCTTACAATAATTACTGTCGGGATATTTGTAATATTGGAGGGAAGTGAGAAGACCGAAATGGAGAGAAGTCACAAATCTTGTCTACTCTACACTGTTGCCTTTGAAGAGAGATGAATGATGTTGACTTTAGGCCTGGTTGGACACAACCATTCCTGCGCTGTTGGTGATGCTGCCATTTCTGTTCTTCAGACTTATGAAAGTCTGTCTACTCACTACATTTCCAAAGCCCACTCCTTCCTCCTTCCAAAGTGTTCTCTCTGCCTACGCTAAACTCAGTGTGAGAGGTTAGATAGGCACAAATTCCAAAGCTACCCAGGGAAACAGACTCTTTCAATAATACAATTAATTATGGGAACAGACTTCTTCACATTGATGGCGTACTTGCTTATGGCAGGGGTGGAGTCCTGAGTACCATCTTTTGGCTTCATACATGTCTTATTTCATGACCGTTAAGCAGAACACTTAGCTCTTCCGTGGACCTGTTATGCCACAAGGATGTGGATCATAATAGACATTGTCTCTATAAGTTATTGATGAGGAAAGGTTTTTAATGGGATGGCACTTTGGCTGCCTTCTGCATTACTGTTGCTTTGAAGAACTTGTAAACAGCATGGATATCAATAGCAGAGCAGAAAGTGAAAGGTGTGGGGCCTGGCAAGAAAGAAGGGTAGGAGAGGACTATAAGTCACTTCAGCCATTCCTGAACATGCATAGAGCTTTCCTTGGTTCAAATGGAGAAGAATTAAATTCAGCTCAGCAAGTATTTATGTGCCATACACTTTACTACATATTAGGATGCAGAAAGAGAAGCAAAGATCATTGAGATAATTTTTGTGAAGTACTTTGTCCTCCATACGCTATCTATTGCTATGAGGAAAAACCATGACCAAAGAAACTTGGGCAGGAAAGGGTTTATTTGGCTTACACTTCCACATTCCACAGCTCCATCATTGAAAGAAGTTAGGACTGGAACTCAAACGGGGCAGGAACCTGGAGGTAGGGACTGATGCCGAGGCACGGAGGGGTGCTTTTACTGAATTGCTCCTCATGGTTGCTCAGTCTGCTTTCTTATAGAACTGGGACCACCAGCCTAGGGATGGCACCACCCACAATGGGCTAGACCCTCTCACATCAATCACAAATTAAGAAAATGCCCTACAAGCTTGTGTACCGCCTGATCTTATGGAGGCCTTTTGAGGCTCCTTCCTCTCTGATGACTGTACCTGGTGTCAAGTTGACCTAAAACTAGACAGTACACACTTACATCTAGAGCAGAAAAAGTGGACAATAATACATGATAACACTGCATCAATACTATGCAGTATAGCACAAGAAAAAAATCTGTTAGATAAACTTGAGCTCTAGATTTTAATGACAGCCCTGTAGCTATGTGATATGACAAGTGATTTGACAGTTCCAGGACCACTTCCGCCATTGTAGAATAGTAGTTTTAGGATTATTATATGAGCATAAGTCACCCTTTAACATTAAGCATGGTATATAGTTAGCACAAAATTATATGTATTAAGACATTGTCAGTGTTCTCAAGGGATTTAACAGGCTAGTACAGGACTTCCTTGATTTCTTGTTTAAATTCACCTACTTGGTGATGATTATTTGCAAATTAGAATCAGTACTTGAGACACCCCCCTCCGCCCCCATCTTTTTCACATGAGTAGAGAGGCAAAAAGGCTCAATTTCCCCCCCCCCCCCCAATGTGCATGTTCACAATTGAGGTCAAATAAGGCAAAACTCTGCCTTCTTTCTTCTCTCACAGATGTTGTTCTTATAGTCTGTTTTATGCTACCTTCTCTCTTTTCCACATTTCTGTGCTTTTTGGTGATGTTATTGCTAGCATGCTCACGGACACCAGGATGAAGTGCTTCCTGGTGCCTCCAAGCATGAGAAGGCTGTGTGTGATGTGTCTTTTGAAGAAAACGTGTTAGACAAGTTTTGTTTGTGTGTGAAGTCTAGTTGCTGGTGGCAAGTTTAATATTGATAAAGCACCCACATATGTCAAACAAGATGTCTTTAAACAGGCGGACAAAGGGGCTGGGAATGTAACTTCGTAGCAGAGTGCTTGTCTTGTAAGTGGGAGGCCCTCGCTTCCATCCCTAATGTCACAAGAAAACAAACAGGAGCCCCTATAAAACAAGGCTCTACACTGGCCAGGAGGTCACAGGAACCTGAACCTGTTTCCTCTGTGAGAGATGCTCATGAGTGTTTTGAGACCTCTACAGAACATGCACTAATGAGAATCTACTGTAAAGAGTCAGACATAGTAGCGTCTTCGGAAGCTGGCCACACCCTGCCGTCTTTTCACAAAACCAACCTGTCATTTACTATCTATGCTAGCAAGGCAGCACAAAACTTAGTGCACACTTAGGAATGAACAATGTCAGCAAACACGATCGTTAGCTTTTGATTGCCTTATTTTATGAGACATTTAAACTCTTCTTAAGTTATATTTAGTAGTGGTTTTTAAATTCAATGGTTAAACACCTAAGGTCTATGCTTACCATTTTGGTGACCTCTCAATGCAGTGTTTCATCAGGGACCTTTCATACTTGCAGGTACAAGTGAAGTGTGCAACTAGGAGACTTTCTGATTTACTCTTCATTGTTGTTTAAACATGTGGGTTTTTCCTGCATCTTTCTATCTGACATGTAATAGAAGTCTGTTTGACCTCCCTAAATATATTAAAAATAGCTGTGTATGGCAGACATAATCAAGGACGGGAGTTGAGGGATACCTCTAGTCCATGATTGGCCTATGACATTGCCTAAGACTCACCACCTCCTCGCAGCTAGAGTGGTAATATATAGAGCCCATCACCCTTGCCTCAGCCTGCTGCTTTTGAGTTAGAAATACCTTCTCTGGAAGTCATCTTTGCTCACTCCTTTCTGTAGCATTTATGGAACCATATTATAAGATGTTTCCATTAGAAGTTACAAGCTGAGAGAAAATTATCTCCTGGGATATCTTCCCACTCATTGGAAAAGTAAGAAACAGAACAAATTATACTTGCCTTTAATAAATTCTCTTATGTAAGGTAAGTTCATTCACTCATTCATTCACTCACTCACTCATTCATTTATTTTCTTCTGTTCCTTGGCCAAATTGACAACTAGTAACAAATGATAATAATTTAGAGGAAAAAAATTCATCCAGATCTCCATGGAGACAGATCCTGCTCCGGTCTCCATGGCAATATCTAGTTTTAAGGACTCAGATTAATTTTATGCATTTGTAATTTTAATTGTTTTTCTTTCTTGCCTAAGCCGCAGACTAAAGACCTTGAGGGTTACACTTTCCCCGTGCCATCCCCTACCTCATAAGAAGAAGAAAATGAAAATGAAAGGGCCTGGGGGAAGTCATATAAAATCCTTGTGGGGACAGGGAACCACCTCATTATAAAGGTTTTTACAAAAGCTAATGTGGGCATCGATAATAAATTAGAGGTCAGAGGGAAATTAATATCTCTCTGAAACTCTTAGACTTTTGCAGTGCTCTGTTGGCGGAGCAGGGAGTGCATGTGTATATAAAGCCCTCCCCTGAAGGGGGAGAGCCATTCCAAAGCACCAGGCCATGTTTGTGTACTTAGATAGAAAACAGAGTGCCTGGATTCTTTAATTTAATGTGTCACTCTTTTTGTGTTTAATCCATGATTTTCACGGGTGCTGACCTGGAAGGATTTAGAGTCCTCACATCACTGAGGGCCAAACTAGAGTTACATAAAGCTCTGTTGCTAACAATCTTTGCCCTGTGCATCTCCATATCTCCATTACACAGGAGGATAAAAAGGCAAAGAGAAAGAGCCCTTCCCAACCATGTGCTCTAGCTTGTGTGTCACTGAAATTCATAAGGGCCTCTTCTTCCAGCATGCCTCCAACTTTAGCATAGACCCAGCACCCACCTCAAGAGAAAGCGTGTTAACCCTTTCCTGCACATTTGAAAAAGATCCAGTTATATGGTTTCCACACATGAAGTACATAATTTGAATTCAAGTAAGGAGGCATTAAAGGGGGTGGGGTGGACAGAACCTGACTTTGAGCCACACCTTTCCATAGCCTGGGTACAGGACTGAATGAAAAGGAAGTGGGCAAAATGCTGGTAGTCCTTCCTCTGACTTCTGATTGTCACACTATGCCTCGTTGTCCCAGCTCTTGTGGCCATGCCTTCCCCACCCTGCTGAACCATATTTTTTCATGGTAGATGGCCAAAGAAATGCTCTCTGCTTTAAGTGGCTTTTTGTCTGGTCACATAGAAGAGTAAGTAATGCAGCGGAGGAGGATTAAAAAACAGGGCTGAACTTGTGCCGATCTCTGTTGCAGAATTTGACGTAGTAGATCTTAAGGAGATTTTTTTGAGTTAAGGTAGGGACAAGTACTTATATTGTAAAGAGCTATTTTTATTTCTTATAAATGTTCAAATTATAATATCGTATGTGCATTTATTATAATATAAAGTAGACCGAGGACATGGAAATATATTCACTATCTAGTGGGTAGCAAAATCCAAAATTTGCATACTGGTGGTATGATGGCACATGCCTGCAATCCTCGCACCTGGCATTCTGAGGCAGGAGGATTTCTATGAGTTCCTGGTCTCTCTGAGCTACATCTAGAGACAACTGTTTCAAAAAGAAAGCAAAGATTTACATATGATCCAGATACATATGATAAAATGTATTTTCTACAATTAATCCTCAAAACTTTTCAGCTTTTGGCTACTACAGAAGAGTTTGAACATGCCAGTTAAAGCGCGTCTCTACCTTTCTAACTTTAAATGGCTTGTTTTAGGTTAAAATAGTCAATTTCAGAACAGTGCCCACTCTTTCCAGGTCCTTCCTCCTCCACATTCTCCTTCCTCCTGTTTAGTTTGTGTGGATCAAGTCCTCCTGTTTGTTTGTGTGGATCAGTCGAGTCCTCCCATTCATTTGTGTGGATCAGGTGCTCCCGGTCCGTCTGTGTGTATCAAGGGAGGAGTGTTAAGTGACAGCTGGTAGCAGAGGTGGGTTTGTCTTTCAGAACTGTGTAGACATCCTTTTCCTTGTTCTCTTCATTCTTGTCCCAGCCCTATGTTTGCTGCTGGTGAATTTATTCTTTTTTGAAGACTTGGTACATCTGCTCGCAGATACGTTCCCACCTTGGCTCTTGCTGGTTCTGAAGATCCCCATGCCGGTCTCATTCTCTCCAGCTCCTGAAATGGACCTATCACTCCATAACCACAGGTGGCCTACTTTATCCCACAGCATGGTCACTGATAGCTCAGATTCCATATATGTGTACTGCATATGCTCTATTGTGTTAGCTTTTCTCATCACAGTCATCAAATCTGTGACAGAAACAAATTAAGGAAGGAGGGAAGGATTCATTTTGGTCTGTGGTTCAGAATGTACAGTTTGCCATGATGGCGAAGGCATAGCGGCTGCGGACTTGAGCTTGAGACATAGCTTGCTCACACTTGAGGAAGCCCCCCCCCCCCCCAACACCTACAATGATCTACTTCTCCAGCTTTGCCTCATCTAAAGTTCCCACAACTTCCTACGACTTCTCCAGCAGCTGGGGACCACTGGGTCAAAAATACAAGTCTGTGGGAGACATTTCACGGTCACGCTATAACACCTGATTTGCCCAGGCTAGCTCCCTCCTGTTGGCCTACATATATCAAAGCCTCTCATTCAATTTCTATAGTGTTCCTCTTTGGAAGACAAATTTTAAGGTCACTCTACTTGGGAACTTCCAGCTTAAAAGAAATTAGTTTTCTTTTCTCAACAATGTTGGCTTTTAAGTGTCTCATTCAGGACTAAACTTCTTAATTTATTCTGTCAGAAGTTAATTAGCAATGCTTTATTGCCTATCATATTTCTGGGGAAACAATCCTGATTCATCCCACGGCAGATGTGATGCCTCCGATTTATCAGAGTAAAAGTTATTTTAAAGGGAACTCAGCAAGGCATGAAGATTGGTCCCCGGAAATCCATGGTCCTTATGAGAAAGTCTGAAAAAGACAATGTTTGGGTAGAAGTGGAGATGTTGTCATACTATGTGAACTAAATCAGACTCAAAAAATAAATTTTACATTTTCTTGCCTTTGAAATGTTTTTTAAATGATTAAAAAAAAGAATTGAAATCAGAATGGGGAGCTATTTGGAAACAGGAAGGAGGTCGATGGGAAGGGAAGGAATGTCCAGAGAAAGAGATGGGGCCCCAGTGTGACCAAAGTACATGCCATACATGGGTGAAAATGTCATGATAAAAATCCATTATTTTTTATACACCAATGTATACTAATTAAACAAAACGAACATGCTTAGAGCCTTTCTCTGTTTACCATATACATGAATCTTCATCAGAAGGCTAGTGGTTACAAACTACAACAGAGTATGGAGTACAGACTGGCCTCTTCTTTCCCTCTCTCTGCTACTTCTATGTTTCCCATAAATAGTACATATTGTTTTCATAGTCCGAATCAAGTGACAGTCCTTTTAAATATTGACAGCATTTTCTAGAGCTTTCCCAATGAAGCACACATTCTTGAAGTAATCAGAATGTAGGCATAATACTTTACCTTTTTCAGGATACAACTCACTCTAAATGGCTTATTATGACTCTTTAAAAAGATCTCTTTAATTGCTAGTTTTTGCTGGGTAAGAATCATGATGCACATTCCTTTGGTTTAGCCACTCTTCCATTCTTGTCTGTGTGCTGCCACGGTAGCTCCTACGCCACAGTTATTTTAAGTCTCGTCTACGTTTTCATTCCTCAATGTACTCCTGCTGCCTCCAGTTGCTTTTTGAATGAAGTAGTTTTGGGGGGGGGTGCAAAGCGCTTTCTTTTCTTTTCTTTCTTTTTTTTTTCTTTTCAAATAAAATTCAAGAGGTTCTGCCTTCTTCACCCTGGCTCCTGTCTCCCCACCCCGATGCTAATTCTCTTTTATGCAATTCCAATCAAATGCTTTTTCAAAAACTAGTGGTTATGGAGTTGTGATGGTGCCACCTGTGCGAAAGTATGTTTCATTAGCTGGCATTTTATGAAAATGCAACAGTTTTGCAGGAAAAATTGCTATGGTTTGAATGTGAGACTGTCTGTCCCAACCTTTGGGATCCTGATTTCAACACTTCTCTGCAGCATGTGGTGCTGTTTTGGGAGGTCTCTGGCATCCCGGGGACTAGGACCCTGATGCCTGGCCTTTGGAGGCTATCCCCGGGGACTAGGACCCTGATGCCTGGCCTTTGGAGGCTGTCTATCTTGTCCTTGCCCCCTGACTGTCTCCCTCTTTGTTACCTGTCTGCAGTGAGGTCAAGAAGCCCCTTCACACATGGCTCTTCCTGCCACAGCGTCTCACCCCAGCGTTTGGGTCAAGTAACCATAGAATGGAGGTTCTGGAACTGAGCAGAACACATATTCCACCCTCCTTGAGATGTTCATGTCCGAGATTCTGCTATAGGGGTGAAAAACAACAGAAACTAAAACAGTGACAAACCCTTGAAAGACAGAGTGCAGGTGTTTTGCCATGTGGATACACTTGAAATTAGAACGAGCATTGATTGCTATGTAGAAAGACCTCTGCCTCCAGTCAGTTCCCTATCCTCATGATATCCTAGTTGAGCTAACTGTGGTATCCACCGGGGCCCCTCATCATCACCACGCTGATGTAATCTTTCAGTCTCAAGTCTGATTTCACCAAGCTTTGATGTCTTTTACACTGATGATCTCCTTCTAGATGAAGGTGTTGAGGCAGAGGAAGGGGGTGAGGAGAATGTGGCTATGGACACACACACACACACACATACACACACACACACACACACACACACACACACACACACACACACCCCTAAGTCCAGGCTCAGGTTTTTGAGACACAGTCTCACTATGGAGCTCAGTTTGCTCTAAAATGCATTCTGCAGACCGTGCTGGACTTGAACATAGGATCTACCTGCCTCTGCCTCCTGAGTGCTGGGATTGAAGGCCTGTACCACCACTCCATGTTCAGACCATTTTTCTTCTTTTTCTTTTTCTTTTTTTTTAAATGGCACTAGAGCTAGTATTAAGCAGATATCTCTAAAAGTCCCCCATCCTTGGTACCATTTCACGTGTTCACCAGTCAGATCTCTTTTGGTTATAAATGGCAAATAGCTTGCACTAGCTTAAACAAGGAGAGTGGATTAACCCATGACATCCACCATGGTTGGCTTAGGATCTTAGGAACAGAGGGGCAAGGGGCACTAGTTCCTACTCATTTCTCTACTCTTGCTGCCTGTCATTTGTCTTCTCACAGAAGACTAGGAGAAGCATGACTGCTGCCATAGCAACTGATAATTCACATCTCTATCTCCAAAAGAGAGTCAGGCTTTAAGGTATTTTCAGCTCCAAATTTAAAGATCCGAAGTCAGTTGTATGTCCCTGGATCAAGTGTTAGTTTGGGGTCATCTTTCTAAGCAAGACCAAACTGAAACTTGGTGCCTCTCCAGTCGCCATGGAGACGTGTACACAGGAGAAAGAAGGTATGATGGACTTGAGATCCCAGGGACAGCTCCTGTTCCAGAGAAGGATTCCATATTCCATGCGTTCAGTTTATAGCAAATGTTTAGAACAAAACACATTAATATTTTAGATGTAATGAGTAGAAAAATAAATCTTGTACATAGATTAGGTAAGAACATTTTTCTGGTGCTTTGAAAAGGTTATGAATAAATTTGAATATCGTGATATTGCTTTTGATAGACATTAATCTTCCTTTGTTCTGTTTCTTTTAATTCATTTTGAAATACAATTATGCTTTAATTGTTATTAGTCACACTATATTTTCTTTTTTTTAATTTAAGCTTTGGTGCATTAACAAAGATAATTGATTGGCAGGAATACAACATGCTTCTTTGGTAACATATTAGATCTCTAATCAGATTGTTAAACCTTCAATAAAATAGAAGAATTAATATAATGCTATTTATCTCTAAATAAATTTTAGTGCAAATAATTTAGGCTCCTTACGTAGAAACTATTGAGAAGATTATTTTGAAATTAAAATGCAAGAGTAAATAACTTGTCACAACTTTTTCAAAACAAATTAGGTATAGTGGTGCAAGTCAGGGATCCTAGCATTCTGAGTCAGGAAGTCTGAAAGGTCAGGGCCAGCCTGGGCTACAAAGCAAGACCTTATCTGAAGCAAGCAAGCAAGCGAACATACAAAACCCACCCTGGAATAGAACAACCTTTCACCTTCCCCAACACAACCAAAGCAAAAGGCCACAGCCAAAGGCAAGTCAAAGTAACTTTTAAACATCTAGGAAAACTCCAAATTGCTCACCCAGGAGCCAGAAGTGTTAAATGAACTTAAAAAAAAATCAAACTTTTCCCCAACTATGTTCTCCTTAGATGAAGAGCTCTTCTGTGAGTATCATTTATTTTTATTTTATTTTGTTTTATTTTTGGTTTTTCGAGACAGGGTTTCTCTGTGTAGCTTTGCGCCTTTCCTGGAACTCGCTTTGGAGACCAGGCTGGCCTCGAACTCACAGAGATCCGCCTGC
>CABHPP010142780.1:0-47408 GCA_902168425.1 Peromyscus attwateri
TGTCCCATAGGTTTGGGTATGTGGTGTCTTCATTTTCGTTAATCTCTAGGAAGTCTTTGATTTCTTTCTTTATTTCTTCCTTAACCCATTGGTGATTCAGTTGAGCATTATTCATTTTCCATGAGATTGTAGGTTTTCTGTAGTTTTTGTTGTTGTTGAAATCTAACTTTAAACCATGGTGGTCTGATAGAACACAGGAGGTTATTCCAATTGTTTTGTATCTGTTGAGATTTGCTTTGTGGCCAAGTATGTGGTCGATTTTAGAGAAGGTTCCATGGGGTGCTGAGAAGAAGGTATATATATTCTTTTTTGTTAGGATGGAATGTTCTGTAGATATCAATTAAGTCCATTTGAGTCATGACATCAGTTAAGTCCTTTATTTCTCTGTTAAGTTTCGATTTGGGAGATATGTCCAGTGGTGAAAGTGGGGTGTTGAAGTCTCCCACTATTAATGTGTGGGGTTTTATATGTGGTTTAAGCTTTAGTAATGTTTCTTTTACATATGTGGGTGCCCTTGTGTTTGGGGCATAAATGTTCAGAATTGAAACTTCCTCTTGGTGGATCCTTCCTGTGATGAATATGTAATGCCCTTCTTGATCTCTTTTGATTGATTTTAGTTTGAAGTCTATTTTGTTGGATATCAGGATGGCTACACCTGCTTATTTCTTAAGACCGTTTGATTGGAAAGTCTCTGCCCAGCCTTTTATTCTTAGGTAGTGTCTATCTTTGAATTTGAGGTGTGTTTCTTGTATGCAGCAGAAAGGTGGGTCCTGCTTTTGTATCCATTCTGTAAGCCTGTGTCTTTTTATGGGTGAATTAAGTCCATTGATATTAAGGGATATTAATGACCAGTGTTTGTTCACTCCTGTTATTTTTTGGTGGTAGTGTGTGTGTACTTCTCTTCTTTGGGGTTTATTGCTGTGGCATTATCTATTGCCTGTGTTTTCGAGGATGTATCTGACTTCCTTAGGTTGGAATTTTCCTTCTAGTGCTTTCTGTAGGGCTGGGTTTGTGGATAAGTATTGTTTAAATCTGGCTTTGTCTTGGAATGTCTTGTTCACTCCGTCTATGGTGAATGAAAGTTTTGCTGGGTATATTAGTCTAGGCTGGCATCCATGGTCTCTTAGTGTCTGCATTACATCTGTCCATGTTCTTCTGGCTTTCAAAGTCTCCATTGAGAAATCAGGTGTTATTCTGATGGGTTTGCCTTTATAAGTCACTTGGCCTTTTTCCTTTGCTGCTATTAATATTCTTTCTTTATTCTGTACATTTAGTTGTTTAATTATTATGTGGTGAGGGGACTTTTTGGGGGGTCTAGTCTGTTTGGTGTTCTATAGGCTTCTTGTATTTTCATAGGTATTTCCTTCTTTAAGTTGGGAAAGTTTTCTTCTATGATCTTGTTGAATATATTTTCTGTGCCTTTGAGTTGCTATTCTTCTCCTTCCTCTATCCCTATTATTCGTAGGTTTGGTCTTTTCATGGTGTCCCAAATTTCTTAGACAGTTTGGGTCATGACTTTGTTGGCTTTAGTGTTTTCTTTAACTGATGAATCTATTTCTTCTATCATATCTTCAACGCCAGAGATCCTCTCTTCCATCTCTTGCATTCTGTTGGTTATACTTGCATCTGAAGTTCCCGTTCGTTTACTCAGATTTTCTATTTCCAGCATTCCCTCTGTTTGTGTCTTCTTCATTTTTTATATTTCCCTTTTCAGGTCTTGGACTATTTCCTTCATCTGTTTCATTGCTTTTTCATGATTTTCTTTCAGGGCTTTATTGTTTTCTTCCAGGGCTTTATTGCTTTCTTCTACTTTATTTGTCCTTTCCTCTAGCTTTTTATAGCATTCTTCCCATTTTTTGTTTGTCTTTTCCTCTATATAAGCCTCTACCTTCTTCATGATGTTATTCAAAAGGCTGTTTTCTTCTGCTTCTTCCAATTTTTGATGATCAGCTCTAGATGTTGGAGGAGGGCTAGGTTCTGGTGATGCTGTATTGCTCTTCATTTTGTTGTATGTACTTCTGCCTTGATGTCTGCCCATATCCTTGTAGTTTGATCTTGGTCTTATCAGTGCACTTGGTCCAGAAAGAGCTGACTGATTCGGGAAGTCTCTCTCTCTTGTCCAGATGGGACTCTATTGTCCAAATGGGAAGTCCGAGGCAGGATGGGAGCTCTTGTCCAGATGGGAAGTCCGGGGCAGGACAGGAGCTTTTGTCCAGAAGGGAAGTCCGGGGCAGGATGGGAGCTGGGGTCCGGTCTCTAAGTCTCAGGAAGTGGCTGGGGTCTCGAGGGAAATGATGGGCGTGGGGACAGGGCATGGGGATTGCAGGGTCTGTAGGGGGTCTTGGAGAAGGGGAGCCTTCCCGGTAGGGGTGGGGGTAGAAGGGAGCCTGCTCGGTGGCCAGAACCTGGGGCCAAGGTGGGCAGGTCTTCCCAGAGGTGGCTGGTGCCCGGGGACAGGATCTAGGCTGAGGCAGGTACTCACCTTTTGTCCAGAAAGGAAGTCGGGGGCAGGATGGGAGCTGGGGGCCGGTCTCTAAGTCCCAGCTCTGTAATTTATATTTGTCAGTCTTCCCAATCAGAAAATGGGATAATGATGATACTATTGTTCTTTGCCCAAAGTCTTGCAGTAAGGTTTAATGTAGTAAGTACTTGTAAAATAATTAGTATAGGGTCTGGTATCCATTGAGTATTCATTGATGACCATGGATATTCAGGGTGGGCAGGGCACTTAGAATGACCATTGATATTTTACTTCCTCTTGGACAACTTACTTAGGTTTCAAGAGGACCTCAATTTTGACATGCTGTTCACAGCACTTTTATGCAAAATTTGTTTAGAGATCAGTGTAAGGATTTTGTTACATGTGTTGATCCAGACTAAATTCCCTCAAATCTTCAATGCCAGCTAAATATAGGCTATTCAGAATATAGGCTAAGTCAGAATATGAAAGGATTTTGAGAAGTCCAAAGTGTCAATCATTGCTGAGATGTCTAGTGATATGGCAGGAACTATGTACTGATGTTGATAACATGGGAGAAGAAAAGAGATGAAGTTACTGGAACAAAGGCCTAGCTGGGGTGGATTGTCAGAGGTAAGTGGGGGGTGTTGTGAGGAAGTAGAGCCAGAAGCTCAAGAGAACTCACTGGAGAAACTCTCTAGTAAAGTGAGCAAAGACATGATGAAGAAATCATCTGCAGAAAGAAATGGGGTCAAAGCCATTTTGCCTTACGTAGGGGAGCTATTTGTCCAGATCATAACACAGAGGGGAGAGAGACTATAGAAAGGACAAGACTAAAGACCATGGGTAATAAGGGAATTAGTCTGTTTCATGCAGGGCAGTGAAAGTTATATCCCACGCTGCTCTCAGTGCTCACAACTCTTGACCCACAACCTGGGTGAACATTTAGCTTCGGATGTTAACCATTTTTATCAAGGTCCACCTAGTTCCATCATATCACTATTATTTCATTCCCCTTGTACTCAACTTCCTTTATTCTGGAATGACACACTATGAATCAAAATATCACCCTACCTCCATTAAGGAAAGTCAATAAGTCAAACTAGACCTCTATTGCTCCATCCTGCATTATCCATTTTCTATGATTACTCATAACCACATTTCTCCTTGTCCTTCAAGTTTGTGTTCCTATATGTAGATAATGTTTGTAGGCTTTTTCCATCAACTCCTTTGGAAGGACATTTACTTCTCCTACTACTTCCACCACGACTCTTAGGAAGCAGCAAAGACCACCTCGAATGGGCTTACAGAGAAGACCTGCCTGCTCCCAAACATTGCCCACCATTTTATAACTTTTTTTGCTTTTACTTTTTTTTAAAGGACTTGTTTATATTTATTTTATGTGCTTGGGTATTTTTCCTACATGTATGTCTGCATACCATATTCATGCCTGGTGCCTATGGAGGTCGGAAGAAGGTGTCAGATCTCCTGGGACTGGAGTTGCAGATGACTATGAGCCTCCATATAGATGTTGGGAATCAAACCCAGGTCCACTAGGAGAGCTGAGCTATCATCCCTACCCTTTGCTTTGACTCTTGAAGGGGCTCAAAATATGCCTCTCAAAACCTGCCATTTTAGCATAAGGATTACTTTGAGCTAAAAAAAAATTAAGAATCAATAGCTGCAGAAATTTTTTCTATTCTACCTACAACTGCCTGAATGCAGGACATAAATTTTCCTTTGAGGAAGGTAACCTCTCCTCCATTCCAAGGACAGAAGAGTGACTCATCCCTTAGGGTAGGAAATCAACATCAAGATGAATTTGCATGAACAGACAGTTCATACTAAAATAGTCTTCAGCATCCATTCATTTCTCCCTCCCTTATTCATTTCCTAATCTCTCTCCTAGAATTTATCATCCATTTAAGTTCACGCTCTCCTTCCTATGCTAAGAGAGTATGTAAGCCCCCTGAATCTAACCACCTTTTAGGGTTTCATTTTCTTTCTGTGAACTTTTGTGTATACACATGTTAATAAAATTTGTGTGCCTTTTCTTCTGTTACTGCTCTTTTTTTTTTTTTTGGTTTTGGTTTTGGTTTTTCAAGACAGGGTTTCTCTGTGTAGCTTTGCACCTTTCCTGGAACTTGCTTTGTAGACCAGGCTGGCCTCGAACTCACGGAGATCCGCCTGCCTCTGCCTCCCGAGTGCTAGGATTAAAGGCATGTGCCACCACCGCCCGGCTTTGTTACTGCATTTATTATTGATTTAATTCATAAGTTCACAGTCATGAGAGCTAGGAAGGCAAAGAAATAGTGTTTCCTCGCCAATAGCATTGCTAGAAAAAAAGTCCCTTCTCTCTCTGTCACAAATATCTTCACCACTGTTGCCAGCACTGTATTGCTAGAGGGACTTCTGCTTGCACAAAGTTACTACCACAGTGACAGTACTCAGAATTCACTGTCTTCCTCAGCTGCATGGTTTCCTGTGAATAAATAGAGAACTCTCCCGTCCTTTACATCTGGAACCCTATTTTGTCACCTTCCACTGAAGTAACAAATTATTCATGAGTGTTTATTACTGTATGCACCAACATGGGTCTTCTTGTGCCTTAGAGTGTCATAGAAGTCTTCATGGAAAAAGGTGTTTTATGTTCTATTTTTCAATCCAGTTTTCAGACCTCAATTGTCAGGGTACAAAGTCTATATTGAGTGAAAGCCTCCATGTTTCCATCCTCTTTGGATTACATGTACTGTTTTTACTTCCCATCAAAACCCTCTTTCAAATTGACTTCAAGAGTCTACCCTACCAACCTACCAAATGTAAGCAGACACATTTGAAGCCTCCAAATGGGATAGGAGCTCCTAGAATTCAGGACATGAGTCACAGCACATAGTTCCCCAACATTCCATATACACTTTTCATTTTTATCTTTGTATATGCTCTTCCCATCACTAGAATACTCTTCCATCTCCTTTGCACGGCATGAAATTATACTTGTTCTTAAAGGCTCAGTATATTCATCTCTACTCTGTGGAGCCATGATTGCTTCCCTCGTAGTTTCCCAGTATTTCCCCATTCTCCCTAATTATTGTATCCTCCAACCGTAAGAGGCTATTCTATGTTACTAGAAGTTAGCATATTTTTAGTGCTTCTATTCATTTTTTCACCTATAATGCCAATCCCTGGTGTCTGTACTTAATGAATTCATCCTTCAAGACTCCCAGTGCTCATCTTGAGACCTTGTCACAGGCACAGTTAGTAACTCCCTCCTATGTACACAGGAAATAACAATCAAGATACATACCCTGGAAGAGCAACTATAGTAATCACTTGACATGCATGCTCGTTCATTTAATGCTCCCCATAGCTCTGGTAGGTACCTTATTGACCCAATTTTAGAGGTGAGGAGGACATTGAGAGCATTTCCCTTTTATATGCTATTAAAACCATATTCTGCATCATAGTACTTTTGTCACTGATGTACTGACTACATAGACAATGATGGACTCATAATGTAGCTGAAAATTTCCTGTTTTCTAGTGATATCATAGCTATTACAACATGGTAATGGAATAGATTGCTCACAAATTTGTGGTAATGTTGGTGTAAATAAACATAGTACACTGACAGTAGTAAAAAAAGATATGCATATATACATAATCCTTGCCAGTGATGATTGATGACTGCATTCCTAGCTTATGTATCTATTACACTAGACTTTTACCATTATTTCAGGGCATGTTCCATCTACTTATAAAGCAGTAGTTGAGAGCTGAAGGTGGAGCTCCATGGCAGAGTGTACATTTAGCATCCACCAGGCCATTGGTCCAATGATGAGCAAATGAAAGAAGGAATAGGAGGAGGAGGGAGGAAAAGAGGGGGAAAGGAAAGGAGAGTCAGAAGGAAGGAAAGAAAGAAAGTATGTTCACTGCAAAATAGCCTCAGACAGGTCCTTCCAGAGGGATTCAGAAGGAGGCAAAGCTATACCAGGAGAAGACAGCTGCATGTATGCTGTTGTCCTTGAAGACCTTCCAGTGTGCAAGAAAAGGTTAAAGGCAGCAATAGTGATGATCTTGACTCTATGTAGGCCTAGGATACTGAAGATATGTATCTATCTCATACTTTAACGGAGTCTAAAAAGTGAAATCATAGATGTTAAAAACAGAAAATGCCTCTAGAGTAAAGACAACATGCTTGTGTTCTAAGTGTTATTACAAAAGAGTCAGAAGCTAGGAAAGATGTAAAGTTAAATAAAGATCTTTCGCTGTCTCAATCTGGGAGATTTCCACATCTCCACACTCCACTCATGCTAAGTGTCATGACAAGTGAACCATTTTTTAGAATATTTTGTTCTCTTATTTACTCCTCGACAATTTCATATAATGTATCTTGATCATATCCACCCCAAGCCCTCCCTCCCATTCCAGTCTGACACACCTAGACATGTTCCTTCCCATCTTTGTGTCCTCTTCCTCCACTTCTCTCGTAACCCATTGAATTCAATTAGTGCTGCCTACTAGAATGACTGATCTTTTTGTGGTGCTTGTGTGCTGGTCTACTGCAGATAACCATAGCTGCAGTAAATTTGTGATTTAAATACCCATGTTATGTCCAGAAGAGAGCCTATCCCAGCACTCCTTCACCATCTTCTACATCTTACATTCTTTCTACCCCTCCATCAACAATGTTCCTTGAGCTTTGTGGCCATTGATACAGGTATCCCATTTATTGCTATGTTCTCAACAGTCATTTATTTTAAACAGTTTGACAAGTTCATTTTCTTACCTTTTATACCATACTTTGAAAGTGTATTTTCTATATTTAGATTGATTTAGACACACAAATATTTACCATCATAATCCAGTTGCCTACAGTATTCAGTATAGTAGCATGTAGTTTAGATGTGAAATGAACTAGACCATCTAGGCTTATGCCAGTATGCTCCCTGTTTGCACAACAATGGAATCGCCTAACAACAAATTTCTCAGAATATACTCAAGTCATTCAGGAACACATGACTGTGTATGTAAAAATGTAAAGTATTTGCCCAGCCACAGTCTTCCTAATTAGATTGAGGAACTCAGAGAAGATGGGGACCCAGTGCCCATCATTTCCAGACATTCAGCAAAAGTTGCCAAGTAAAGAGTCCATCTGATGAAATTCTTTCTACAGTTGGAAAAAACAGCTCAGGGAATTTGTGAAAATGAAGTAAGTCCTCCAGGACATTTCCCCTGTAGTCGACTCTAAGGAAAACTAATAAAGTGTGGGTTAATAAATACAAATGTCAAAGGACTGGTTAGCTTTGCAAAATAACTTGTTCTAAGGTGTCAGGCAAAAAAACTGATAAATATGGGACTTACACACAGACTTTTGAGTTCTGAGTCAGACATTTCTGTTTTTTTGTTATAAGCCTCATGACAATACTCAGCTGTGAAGGATTCTTACTACAATTTCACTATTGTGGATGAAAAGAAATATCTATATTTAAGACACCTATAATGCATGGTGTAATGCTTTTATGTCTCTTTATCTTTGCATATGTGTACATAAATAGTGTCATAGTTTGAATATAAAATGTCCACACAGGCTCATATGCTGAGTCCTTGGTCCCTAGCTAGTCATATGATTTGGGGAGGTAGTGGAAACATTAGAAGTTTGATCTAGAGGAAGGTGGTTGCTGGAGGTGTTTGTGCTTAGAGACCATCTTGCTCTTGCCCCTTCCTAAATTCTCTATTTCCTATTCCCTGTGAACTGCTTTGCTTCACCACCTGCTCTGCAGTGTGATGTCCAGCAATGCCCACATCACTGGGACCAATCCTCCATAATCTGAGACCATGTGCCCAGTGTTCACAAGAGGGCTTTTTCATTCATCAGCTATGTGTGCCAGGCACTGGGATTCTAATGGTAAACATGGTAGACACAGTATCTATTCCCACAGAAGTGGTAGTCTACCTACCAGGGAAAACAAGACACTGAAGAAGTAATTGCAATATGATAGGAAATGCAAAAGAGTAAGTCTAAGACATTATGACAACAAAATGATCCTGGAGATTTATCTTTGTCATAGAGGGGCATGACATTTTTTCCAAAAGAAATGACATCAAAGGTGAGACTTAAAGTTTGGAAATTGGAGTTTCACATTTTATTTTGTTTGAAAAGACTGCTCCTTTAAAAGGGTTAGGGTAACTATTGAACTAAAACACTGATTCTTCAAATGACTCCTGTTACAATGTAGGTACAACTAGTATGGAAACCCCTGTTCACACTATAAGCAATCCCTAGACAGAAATTCCACCAAGGAAAATAAAGAGCCAAGGCCTAAGGAGATGGAACACAAGACAGGGAAATTTTGATGGGGTCGGGGAGGGAGGGTAGCTTTCTATGTGGTTTAAATGAGAATGATTGCCATAGGCTCAAGTGTTTGAATAGTTGTTCCCTCATTGGTGGAAATATTTGGAAGGATTAGAAGGTGTGGCCTTGTTGGAGGAGGTGTGTCACTGGGGGCAAGCTTTGAGGTTTCAAAAGACTCAAGCTAATTTGAGATAGTTCTATTTCCTGCTTGTAATTTGAGATGTAAGTCTCAGCCGCTGCCTCCATGCTTTTGCTCCACCGTCACGGTTCTAACTCTCTGGTAAGCCCAATTAAATGCTGTCTTTTGTAAGTTGTCTTAGCCATGGTGTCTTATCACAACAATAGAAAAGCAACTAATACACTTTCCATCTTTATGAAAAATAACTGAGAGAAATAAACTCCAAGGAGTAAATGTTTATTTTGGCTCCTGGCTTTAGAGGTCTCATTCTTGGTTGCTTGCCTCATTGCTTTGACGTCTGAGTGCAAGGCATTATATCACTGTAGGGCGACATAGTGGGGCAAGTCTTCCACTTCATAGAAGCCCCTCCTCCAAACCCACTAATATATCAGTCCATAATTGGATCGATTTGTCCATGAACTAAGAGCCTTCATGATCTGATCACCTCCCAAAGACCACATCTCTGAACACTGCTACACTGGAGGTTAAGCCTAGCCTATACAGAAGTGTTTGTTGGAAATATATATACGGGAAGAAATCTGAACTGTTATCTAAAAGTTAGACTTAAAGATGACAATTCCAAGAAGTTGAGGGAATCCTTTGGATATTAGTGGGGGCAATGGTGTACCAAAGTGAGAAGCATTTTATTGTTGCTGTTATATAAAATTGTTGGCAATGATAAAAGTCTAATTGATTTTTAGTTGGTTTCTATATTGTTCTGAAATGTATAGACAATGCACCTATTTATTGGCTGCACCTAGTTAGAGCACTTCCTCCCCCATCCCCATCTGCCACTAGGTGGCAGTCAGACAGAGGTTGGAGAAAGGGAAAGTTTTTAACCTGTTTTTCAGGAACCTTTTGCTCTCCAATTCTAACAAAATCAACTGTCCAGAGTACCTCTTTTGAAATGACCTCTTAGGATATGGCCTCTTACAGTTCTGAGGAAAGTAGCCACTTATGGCCGTGAGGTCATGCCGGGCCAAAGGAAGAATCAAGGCTATCAGCTGGTTGTCAAGCAACTGAAAGCCCCCTTGTACAAGGACTGGCTGATTGTTTCCTCAAATGTCTCTTTGCTGTAGCTAGTGATGACCCAGTCTGAGCATGATTGATCTCCCGAATCTGAAACAAAGGCATAATCACATGAGGTGGGATCGGAAAGTACCAGATATTAACCCCATGCCACAGTCAGGAGGATGTCTGAAGCAAGGGGAGAAAGTCACTGTGCATTTGAAGTAACAACTACGGCCTGCGGGGTGCCCTGAAGTTTCAGAAACCAAGTAAAAGCTCCAGGAGAATTGAGACATTTTGGAAACTTTGGAAAAGGAACTCCTCCAGGAAAATGCAGACAATGTGGGTTGATTGGATGGCTTTGGATAGAAAATGGGACTCTGGGTTGATGAGATGAGGAGGGTTTGTAAGCAAGTATAAGAGTAGAGGCTTCTCAGAAAGAATAAAAGAAAGGGAGAAACTTAAGAAGGGAAACCCTGAAAATGAAATCACACCGTCTCTAAACTACAGTCTGCCAAAGGTTTGGGTAGACATTTCTTTCTTTTACTCTCTCAGCAAATTGGGCATGCTTTTGTCCTGATTATATATTTGATAGTCCCTCCCTCTGCCTTTTATCCCCCATCCCTGTATTCCAGTATCCTCTTGTTTCCCATTGAGAATTTTCCAACACTGGTGAAAGCTAGAGAACATTTGGGGTTTGGTTTGAATAAACACATTCTACATATATATTGAGGTGGAATATAGTTGAGGTGGAATCAACCAAATAACAATCCACGCATCGAAGTTCAAATATCATAAATGCAAAAGAATCAGTGTCTCCCTGCACACATGGCACTGCAAAGGAGAACTTTCCTACCCACAGTAGACGACACGGGAACACTTCTGATCACATTGTTTTACAATGGAATTAATGTCTTAGCCTGAATAAAATTAGTTCATTCAACTTAATATGTTAATGTCTCCTAATAAGTTGATGATTTACCAAATGAGAAGTTCATATTCTGTAATTTTTTCTTTAATTTAATGTTTTCTAACCACATAACTTCTTACATAGATCAAAACTCTCTGATTATCTCCGAACAGCAATTGTACTTCTAGTCTCTGTTTAGAGAGTTTTATGATTTATTAATCATAGCAGCACCCATGTATGCTTGAGAAACTTTAGTAAAGATACATGTGGAATAGATTTATTCAAAGCCAAAACAACACTTTTTTCAGAGACAGATTTTTAGATTGTTTACGGTAAGTCTCTGATTTCCCCAGAGAGTTGTGGCTCTGTGTTAAGAACCATTATCAAGAAATGATTGAAACAAGGAGTTTCATCTCTTTGAGAGTTTTGTGCTAAAGATACTTCTTTGAGAGCAAGGTCATCTATAGCCCCTGCCATGTACCTCACAGATGCATTTTTTTGTAGGAGGTCTGGGTAGAGCTAGTAAGAGCTAACAAAAGAAAATTGGAGAAATGCTCATGTTTTGGGAATCCTCCCAAAATGCTTATGTCTACCACAGAGACAAACTCAGAACTAGTATAAGATACTTACAGAACATTCAGTGTTTGACTTTTGTTAGCAGCCATTGCCAAACAATAGGACATTCATCAAAGTTTGTCTCCTGTCACAAATGCTAAAATCTACTTAATTGTACGTTTTCATGGGGTGAATTTTATGGCACATGAATTATAACTCAATAAAATTACTTTGAATGAATGTCATCAGTTACATCAAGCTCAATAACAGTTGTCATATTAGGTTCCCAGTATGTGAAGCTCTTAAACCTCCAATATCCGGGGCCTGTGAGTTCAGGCTTTTCCCAGCTCCATAGAAGACTGCTTCCTAATGATGTCATCTGTTTATTGCAAAGTCTGAAACAAAGCAGTGATGAACACAGTATCCAAGTAGAACAGAGTGATTAAAACACCAGCTCTGAAATCAGACCGCCTGAGTCCCTGCCCTTGCTGTGTGAAATCGGGTAGGCCATTTCATCTTACTGTGTGAGCCTCATTATATTGTATTCATTGTTCATGCCTCCTGACATTGCTTTGAAGAATAATGAATTGATGGGCCCAAAACGTTTGGCATAATAGCAAGGGGATTCAAATTCAAACCTACAGCTGTTTGATAATATGAAACTATTGTTTAGTAAATAATGATAGCTGGCAAAGGAGTTAGAGGTAGAGGGCCTCACTACTCCACTATATTCTCCCTAATGGATTGCAGTAAGAAAAGGGCTTTACTCATTAGCAAAGCAGGCTGTCATAAAACATATTCCATGGCTCCATAATGCCTTAGATCTCTACTTTTGAAAGTACTCTCAGTACATCTTATAGAAAGATACAGCTGGCACATGGCTTCGTGTTGTGCAATCAGAAATCTTGGCTGAAAATGGGACCCACTCAGGATAAAGCCACTCCTTTCACCCTAGTGAGTACAAGGCAAAGGTCTCAGTTGGTTCTTAGGCCTTGTTGGCACAAAGATGGTAGTAGTTCATTTGTTTCACGTGTATTGACTACCTATAATTTTAAAATAAGAGTCCATTTCTAACATCAATCACAAAATATCACACTAGTTTCACCAATAAAAAATATTTGGCCAGGGTGGAGACATAAGGCAGTACTTAAGAGCACTGGCTGCTCTTCCAGAGGACCCAGGTTTGATACCCACAGGGAGGTCCACAATCTATAACTCCAGTCTCAGGGGATGTGATGTCCTCTTCTGGACTCAGAAGGCACTGTATGCATGTAGTTCACAGATACACATGCAGACAAAATGCTCATATACATAAAAAAACAAATAAACTTTGTGTCCATGTATATATGTTACATGTTATATTTATTGGACATTGTATATTGTATATATGTCCAGAAATCTCCTACTTATCAAATGTACAGTTCTTGAGTGAGATAAAGTAGAATTCTTTATTATAACCACATCTGTAGTGTCCTGCTTTCTAATACATTTTCCTAACTACTATGAAGCATACGTTAGATTGGCTTAGTCCATGGAAAACTATTCAGGTCTAAGCTGTGAAACAGTGGGCATGGAGTTGCTTGTGGTATTCCTTTACTTCCTTTTTCCTATTTGTAGGGTCTGCGATGATAGCTCCTCCTTGCCTGCTGACATTAGGTGATTTGTATCATCCTTTTTCTGCATAGGTTCAATCAGCCAGAGGTTTGTCACTTACTTTGATCTTTTCTAAGAACCAGCTTTTAGCTTCACTGGTTTTCTTTTACATTTCTGGTTTTATGTCCATTAATTTTAGTCCTTATTATTTTGTATTTCTCCCTTACCTTGACTTTAATTAGATTGGTCCCCAGGTTTCTCAAAGCAGAACCTTAGAATAATGATTTGAGAAGATTTTCTTTCTAATATATGTGTTAAATATTATGAATTTCCTTTTAGAAGAGAGAGAAAATCAGAGAAAAGAGGAGAGAAAAAAGAAAGGGTAGAGATGATCAATGCACAATACACATATGCATGGAAATGTCACAGTTAAACCCTATTATTTGTACAATTAATCTATTAGCAATCAATTAATGCACTGCTAAAGTAAGAATAAAAACCACGAGCCATTTTTAGAATATTACATGGTAGTCAGTATCAGTATGTTAACTTGGCAAAAATTAAAACCATCCAAAGTAGGAGGAAAAACAGTCCTTTTAAATGTTGCTTTAACTGCATTCCCCAGCTGTGCCATGTTCTATTTTTAACCTTTATTCAGTACAAAACATTTTTTCAACATTCCTGGATACTTGACTCTCTGATCTACTGATTAAGTAGAAGTATATACTTTCATTATTTAATATTTGGACATGTTTAATGTCTCTTTGTTGTTAACCGTTTTGAATCTGTTAAGCTTGTTGCATGAATGCTATTTCTTTATGAATCTATATGTATGTATGTATGCATGTGTGTATGCTTTGAGACACAATCTTGCTATGTAGCTCAGGATGGTCCAGAACTTGAGATCTTCCCACCTCAGACTCTTGAGTGATGGGACTACAGTAATGCATCACCATACCTGGCTAACCATTCCTATTATTTTAAGTTCCGTAAAGGTGGTTTTGTAGCTCAGAATATGTGACCTATTGATATGTTAAGCACATGCTTGGAAAGAATATGTGCTTTCCTTTTGTTTGAGAGAAGTGTTTTAGAAATAGTACTTAAATCACCTTATTCATCATGTTGTTCTGATCTTCTATATTTATCATAGATTTCTTATATCCTTGTCCCATCAGTCATTAACAGATGAGTATTAAAGTCTAACCAATAATTGTAAACTTAGCTATTTGTCTTTATTTCTTAACATCAATTTTATCTAAATGTTTACATGTCTTGTTTAATGCATGCTTATTTAAAATAGGATTGTGTAGAGAACTGATCCTTTTATAAATATAGACTATCTCAGTATCTATGATAATATTTCTTGTTCTGACATGATTCCAGTTTATATCAATATAGTTATTCCAGCTGTTGTTGATGAACATTCTCATTGTATATAACTTTCCATTCTTTTACTTTTTAACCTTTCTGCGTCTATGTTCAAAGTGGATTTTATATAGGTAGTGTGGTGCTTTGAATAAGAATGGCCCCCATAGGCTTGGTCATCAGGGAGTGACACTATTAGGAGATGTGCTTTGTTGGAGGAAGTGTGCCACTAGGGGATGGGCTTTGAAGTATCAAATGCTCAAGCCAGGCCCAATGTCTCTCTATTTTCCTGCTGCCTGCAGACCCAGATATATAACTCTCAGCTACCTCTTCAGCACCATGTCTGCCTGCATGCTGCCATGCTTCCACCATGCTGATAATGAACTGAACCTCTGAAACTGTAAGCAAACCTCCAATTAAATGTTTTCCTTTATAAGAGTTGCCATGGTTATGGTGTCTCTTCATAACAATAGAGCATAGACAGGTAACTTATCGTTTACACAGATAACTTCTGTTTTTATGTATTCTGACCATCATTTCTTACAATTTGTGTTAGTTCTTTGAAATTTTTTGCCCAATGTCTTTTGGTCATCTTAGCCCATCACCCACCTCATTTCAGATATATTCCCCCTTCCCTACCCGTCCAAATTTGTGTCCTCTTCCTTTTTTAAAAATCTATCAATCACCAAGAAAAACTTGGAATGGAAGAGGTGGTCTTCCCCAGGGAAGAAAGAGAACACCAATGGGTTGTCCAGTTCCAGGTGGTCAGTCCTGAAAACAGATATACAAATTACATTATATAGACCGGGCAGGTTATATTTAGGAATATATATTTATAAACATATAAAAATATGTGTGCAATAACAATAAAAAGGGAATCCATTAATTTCAAAGAGCCAAGGAGTAATATATGGGAGTGTTTGGAAGAAGGAAAGGGAAGAGAGAAAATTTGTAATTGTACTATAATCTCTAAAATAAATAAAAAATTTAAAAAGCAAGAAACAGATTTTGATTCAAAAAAGAAAATTACCGGGGGACTGTAACTACTGTAACATATCTGAAACAAGCTTGATGAAAAGGAGCTATCAGTCCATATACGATTACAAAATTATTTTTAGGCTGTATGATTTAGAGTTATAAAGGACTTGATCCACCGATGCATTGAATAAATGTTTATTGGGGTGTACACATGTCAGAAACTGTGGGAGGTACTTGGAATGAGATAAAATGATAGTTAAACCACATAGCACAATGATTGAGAGAATGGACTCTGAAACTAGATCTTGAGTTTGAATTCTGGCTCAGTGAGCTTGGCTAAGTTTTTCTGCTTTCTGTGTTTCAAATTCCTCCATGTGTATAACAATCATGTTATACAGAATGACTATTAGAAATAGTTGAATTAATATTTGTAAATGAGAGATTGCTTGATACATAGGAAACATAAGTGCTTGTTAAACAATAAATACTTAGACCATCTATTCCTTCAATAAACTCAGAATGGGGAAAGTTACCTTAATAATAATAAATAATATATAATATATAATATAATAAACACAAGCAAATGTAAAGTGCAGCAATGGTCAGTGCTACCAACGAGATTGATGTGGTGCCTGGAATGTTTATTTTATAAGAATTTGACCAGGGAAGGCATCCCTAAGGAAGTGATATTCAAGCTAATGAGAGTTAGGAATGTATTAGGCAAAATCCATGGTTTGACAAGGACTATGATGAATGACATTTTGCTTCCTGTCTTGCTAACCTAGCACTCCATCTAATGAGGACATGGCCCAAGTCTCAACTTCTGTATTCCTCATTATGCCTGGTAAGTATGGGGATAACCCATACAAGTGTCAAGGACAAGTCTAGTGGTATTTGTAGCAAGCAAGAACAACTTTTCTGGAGGCCTTTTCTACACCTGCCAGGCTGCCTCCAATCTGGGGAAACTTTCACACACTGTACAAGGAATATTTGAGGGTGCTAAAATATTCTGTCTAAGAAGGCAAGGCCACTGAAGGGAAGCAGCAGTTTGGATGATGAATGTAAGTTTCTTTGTTAAGATTCTGGCTGCTGGATCATGTCAAAAGCATTTGCTCCACAGACTCAGCCTTGGGAATTGAGAGAACTGTGCTGAGAAGAGGACACGGTGAGCTGAGGCTCCCTGTGCTTCCTCATGGTGTTCAGTTTGGAAACCCACGATCCTCTGGAGGGGCATTCTTTACAAACCAAGGTCTCTATTTCATCACATGTGCCTAACGGATTGTAATCATCAGCCACCTGCAATGATTTTATTTCCAGGGTTCTTTCTCTTGTCAACTACAGAGCAGGAAAAAATGTATGAAAGCGGATATCTTTCTTCCTCTTTCAAAGTAGCAGCAGCTGACATCATTTGCAGAATGAAACTGCTGAAAACCTTGAACAATCCATTTCAAGGCACTTTCTGAGGGATAGTTCCATCCCATGTAGAGATGTGTACCAATCCACCCTCAAGTCCCATCCATTTTGCTTGGTGCCTGCCTATATTTTAAATGATGTCGACTTATTTGTATAAAACAAAGTAAAAATTAACAATACATCAGTTAGAATAAGTTTCATTGTTTGCGATCCTTGTCACACACCCAAGAATTTAACGAGAAATATTATCATGTATATCTTACTGGAAAGACTAGATTTAAGTTAGCTTTCTTTTGTTTTTGGCCTAATCTCTTACTCTCTTTTGTACCTCTCAGCTTCACTTCCTTGACAAGGGCTGCATTCTTTGGTAAACTCTCACTCTTTCTGAAAATGCACAGTGAACTGCTACTTTCAAGGTTACAGTACTATCCTCATTCATGTTAAACAAGGAAAAAGTTTTCTCTCCAGTCTTCCAAACCAGTTTTGAGACTGAATCCAAAGGAACAGCTTGAGTCATATGGCCGCTTCAAGCTAATAATCTCATCCAAGGAATGAAATGAGTGGCTAGTTTATTTTCATACATGTGGTCCGTAAGTCTGTGGATCACAGAATCACAAATCTTCCCCACAAGAATCAGGATTCTTAGGAAGAGATAAAGTGGAAATGCCTGATGGAAAGACAAACAATAAATGTCCACCCTGTGCAGTTCTGTCTAATCTGTACTACCCTGGCAGGAGCAAAGATATTCTAAAGAAAGACATTTGTTCCTGCTTGTTCCCTTTGGTTATTGAGCTATTGACACAGTGGATCCAAGGGATTAGAATTTCCACCAGAGTCTCATGCTGAAGAAGGAAAAGGATGGGGCTTTTCTGCCAGTCAGAAGAATCACTTGTCTCCCTGGAAAAAGATTTGACAAACTGCCAAAAGCTTGTAGGGAGGACCATGAGACAGGGTTGTGTCAGTGATATGTTAATGATAGGTGGGACCATACTATGACCAGGACCATTTAATTAAACATACCTCTTGGTATTCACTTACATGTTAAATTCCTGTCAGGACCCCACAGATGGACTTGGGGTGTCACTGGACTAGATATACTATTCACATGTTGTAGCTGAGGAATCTAAATGCCAAATTAGGTAAGTCTATATTGTTGCACTATGTTAGAGACACTTAACCACAAATTTGTAGAAATCTACATTTTCTAACATCTCATGTATGCATATGTGTGTGCATAATTTTGTTCTACTTATTTTTTCAGTCTATAATCCATTACCATTAGTTTCCCTCTTCCCATCAATATAGTCTTCCTAATCTATTTACTGTATATTTTAATGTGCTTCTTTAAAATTATATTTTGCTGTTTTATGTGGATGAATTCTTTTTTTTCAAGACAGGATTCCTCTGGGTAGTTTTGGTGCCTGTCTTGGATCTTGCTCTGTAGACCAGGCTGGCCTTGAACTCACAGTGATCTGCCTGGCTCTGCCTCCCAAGTGTTGGGATTAAAGGCGTGCTCCACCACCGCCCGGCTTGTGTGGATGGATTCTTAATCTACATGAATAGCATATTTGTCTCTTTCTGTTTCTTAGTTTGTTCATTCAGATTTATATTTTTACATTAGTATATAATGCCATGCTTGTATTTAAATTGTTATGTCCAGATATTGCATTCATCTGCCACATTTTACCTATCCAACATTTCAGTCAAGAATTTCCATTGGGATTCTGTATTTTCTACCACCATCATAAATAGCATGTCCATAAATATTTTCATAGATGTCTTACGTTGGTATTGTGGGGATAGGTGGATAGATATACATACATTCATTCATTCATACATACATACATACATACTCAAGAATAAAATTCTTGAGACATATTTAGTGTGATTAAAGTCAGTTATGTTACCCTAAACCCAACAAGACCTTTCTTGCACATTCATTCTTTAAACTCCTCCTAACAATTTAAGCCATCCTTTTTTTCTTTAATTTCTCTGCTTGGTTCTTATAGTTGATAAATTGTACATTGAATGTACTATAGCTTTTGCCTTGTGTTTATCCTGTCTTCTTTAGTCCCATGTAAGCTGCATCAGCAGGGAGTTTTATCTGTTTTGTTCACTCCTTATATCCCAAGCACCTAAAACAGAGCTTAGTAAATGACATGTTCAATAAATATTCATTGTGTAAATGGAGATGTAAGTTTTCCTTTGGAATCACTGAAGCAGCCGACTCTATACAGAACATGAATGTATTAATGGCCCATGTCCTCACCAACACTTGACATGATCAGCTTATTAAGTTTTGCCTGTATGTGAGCTGCTTAAGCATATATTTTTTAATTACTAAATAAGTTTGAACATATCTTTATAAATTTTGTTTTTCTTTTTCAAATTGTGCTCTTGAAGTGAGATCTTCATTACTAAAATTACAGTAAAGTACTTGTGAGATGTTCAAGCAAATGTCACATCTTTAGCTAAAATTAGTCACTGTCAGAGTTGTCCCAAGTTTAAAATGAAAGCAAATTTTGACACCAAGTTTAGAACCTCTCAACTTGTGGGCCACGACCCCCACAAGGGTGGCATATCAGATATCCTGCATACCACATATTTACATTACATTCATAACAGTAACAAAATTACAGTTATGAAGTAGCAATGAAATAATTTTATGATTGGGGTCACCACAGCATGAGAAACTGTATTAAAGGGTCAGTTGCAGCATTAGGAAGGATGAGAACCACTGGTTTAGAATATGAATTTCAATTCTACTGCCCAAATCATGTATCTTTTTGGCTGCTAGAAACTCGTTAACTGAGCTTGTTAATGAAGTCTAAGTTCTGTGTTCTAAGACTCCCTCAGTCATCATCTAATCCCCCCTGTCCCCAGGTAACATATTCAAGGAAATACATAGGGCAGAACTGGTTCAAAAATAAGACTGAAGCTTTAAATGTTTCTTCTCCATTTCTAGGTCTATTACATAACGCTCTTACCCCATGTGGAGGAGCATGCCTTATCGTCATCATCTCCTATGGTCTAGGCATGTGGGTGTGCCAAAACATGCACACTATATAAACCTTCAAACTGTCCTCACGTCAATGAGAAACCTTTATTAAGGAAGGTGTTATGAATCAGAAAATATTCTAAACAGTGAAGATGCAGTCCTTGGAGAACGATGTACAAACTTGGGATAAAAAGACCCATGGTATAAGCAGTTATAATAAGACTGTGGCAAGATTCATGCTGAATGGAGCCATAGCATGCTGGTGTGTACACTGGAAGGTAAGAAACCATGAGATGGGGAACAGTTTCCTCACAAGTATATTGTTTGGTCAAATAGCAGTTGGCCACAAAGATTGAAGGTGGATGGAGGCATAATACCAACATATATCTTCCAAAAAAGAAGGAAACTCACTATGACTTAAAATGAGAATAGAAATGTGTCATAGTCATTAGTGCTTTTGATCAAATACCCTTTTTGCCATCTTTTAATTTTAACCTGTTAAAATGATAGCATTTTCTGATTTATGTAAAAGAATGGCAAATTGATTGCGAGCAGAAATAATGCCTTCCATTTCCAGTTTGAGCACTTAATTTCCAGAGCAGGACACATGAGTCAGTATTCTTTGATTCTTTCTGACATGGTCAGAGCAATGCTTCAAATAGTGAAGTCCCCATTAGTCTTTTTTTTTCCAGAATGAAGGTGTGACAGTAGAACTTTCTGGCTGGGAATAGACAAGGTCATAAGCAAAAAACAAATTGTCATTTTAGACTATGATGAGTGGTATTTGTTCATTTGTTGCTACAGCATAACCTAGCCAATCCTAAGTAATGAAGAAAAGAAAAGTAGCTGAAGAATAACTGGGGAATGGGTTTGGAGAGGCAGGGTCAGGGCTTAGTTATCACTGCTTTCCTTGGTCATGTATAAAGGCTTTATCAAGTAGGATTAGTGGTTTGTTCTTGTTGTTGCTGCTGCTGCTGTTCTTTGTTTCTTTAACCTCTGCTCTGCAGACCCCCTGGTACTGCATGGAATGTGAGAAACAGACACTCAAGGATAAGTTCCACTGGCCATCACTTCAAATGAGAACACTGTTGTTTTTATCTAACACACACACACACACACACACACACACACACACACACACACACACACGAGCATGCATGCACACATACACATGCACACACACACACACATGCTTATTTAAAAAAGCTTTTATTTATAAAACTTCACTGCTAGCTACACAAGTGATTGAAAACCTCAGATGAAGCACAATCAGATTTGATTATAGAGATTTTTCAGGATATTCTATGAAAATGGACCTTAAAGAGGCAAGAAGATCACATGGGAAACTACTACAGGAGTCTACATGAAAAACAATGCTGGATTGGCCTGGGAGTGGCCATGGGGATGGAGAGTGGTCACTGTCTTAAACCTTAGGAGCTCTATTTCATACACATAGGAAGAGATTAGGTATGAAGAATGAGGGAGAATAAGACATCATTGATAACCCCGAGGTTTCTGCTCTGGAGAGAAGGCTGGTGTCATTTAGAAAGACAAAGATGGGTAGCACAAGAGGAGAGGTGAATTAAGAAAAGGGTTGATGAACTAAGATTTGAATATGTAGATTTCCATCTGTACCCAAGATATCCAAGAATAGATCTCAGAGATCAAGGTTTTAAAAAAAAACAGTTCTATAACTTAGTGCTTATAAAAACTTGGCCAAGTTACTTAGTAAAGTGGAGCCTTACTTTCCTCATCTGTAAAATGGAATGACAAAATATTGTTGATCATGTGAAATGTATAACTATGCAAGGAGACATTTTGTAAAATGTAAGAGGCTATACATGAGGAAAATGCTAGCAGCGACTATCTTCATGGGCAATGATATAGATGTGAAGAGGAAAGGCGATTTTCCAGGGAACATTCAGGAATTACTTGGCTGGCAGACAGATCACTCCACTCAGATTCTTGGTGACATCACTGCAACATTCCAATCCCTGGGAAATTTATTCCTACAAAGAAATTCCTTCCACTAGCTCAATGTCATGGTGATTTAGCTGACTTGGGCAGGGGCTGAGAGAATTGGATGGAAGCTGCTTAATCCAAGGCAGTGGGAAATTAGGATGAGACCAATGCACATGTGGCAGGCTGGGAAACATTTTTGCAGGCAGAAAGTATTTTTTAAAGATTTTTTACTGTAGTAAATTGTATACACTATACAATGTACCATTTTAACCATTTAAATTCAGCGCTGTTAAGTACAAGTATATTTCTGTGCGATCATCAGTTCCATCCATATCCAGATCGTTTTCATTGCCACAAACTGAAATACTCTACCTACCAAAAAATAACTTCCTACTTGCCCATTGCAAGCCCTGGCAATCCCTAGGAAAAGCAGCATACAAATATCTATTCAAGTCTCAACTTTCAATTCTTTGGCTATATAGAAAGTATAATTTTTATTCATTAGAAAATTCTATACGTAACTTTTTGAGGATTCAGTATACTATTTTCCAAGACAGATATACCATTTACAACAGACTTGTCAATGATTGTTTAAATTGGATTATAGTTCTTTAGTTCTTTATATAGTCTCATCACTAGCCATTTATTAGATATATGATTTGAAAATGTTTTCTCTCAGTCACTTGCTTTTTTATTCTTTTGATAGATCCTTTGATATAGAAGTTTTAAATTTTTCGATGATCCATATTATCTTTTGCTAATTTTAGTTTTGATGTTATTTCTAAAATTCTTTGCCAAGTCCAAAATCATGAGATTTCCCTTTGTGTTTTCTTCTGAGGATCGTACAGTTTACCTCTGATGATTGTGTCCCTGATCTGTTTTAGGTTTAATTGTGGTTTAGGGTAAGGATTTCTCTTCATTCTTTTTGATTGAGGACATGTAGTTTTCCCAGGACTATTTCTTGAAAAGACTGCCTTTTCTCCCAACGAACAATCTTAAGTATCCTTGTTTAAGGTATTTTAGTCATCTTTGCAAAGGGTTATTTCTGGGGTCTCTAATATATTCCACTTCTTTGTGTGTCTGTCCTTATGCCAACACCACAGCATTTGAATTAATAAAACTCTAGCCTGGAGTCAAACATAGTGCTATACTCTGGTTCAAATCCTAAAACCCTCGAATCATTGAGGGTTACTACAGAAGCTAGTATAGATCTCTTCACAGTCCTATGTCTCTCCAGCTTCACCTTAGGCCCCATTCATCACAGAGACTCCAGACACATGACCTTCACCTAGTACCTTATTCTCCCTCCCATCACAAGCCCCCTCTTCCTATTCACTCACGGTAACACCCGCTTAACTTTTAAAATTCATCAACAGGAATTCTTTCTTATCTTTTTATTTTTGTTTTTGTTTTTGTTTGGATTTTTTTGTTTGTTTCTCAAAACAGGATTTCTTTGCATATCCTTGACTGTCCTGGAGCTCGCTCTGTAGACCAGGCTGGCCTCGAACTCACAGAGATCTGCCTGCCTCTGCTTCCTGAGTTCTGGATTAAAGTCATGAGCCACCATGCCTGGCAAGAATTGTTTTCTTTTTTAACCTTCACAAGAATATTTTATTCATATTTTACAAAAATAAGGGGATTAAATAAGGAATTATATTAATTATTTGAAATAATATGTTTGAAAATGACAAGACATGATTTTATCACATTTCAACATAGAATATGGAAGATTCCAGTGAGATGTAAAGTCATAAAGCTCTCATGAAATTCAAGATATTCCAAAATACAATGAAATAATTTAAAATGGGATGCTATGCATCCATTAAGAACATATCATTGCATGATTCAGCACCACTCTTGCCTTTATGAGCTTTAATTTTAAAGATTTTTATGCTTTATTTGCATAGTTAATAACTAGATCACTAGGCCTTGAACATGGGGATTTTTAGAATCACATTTTTAAGATACTCTATTCTGGTGGTATATATGCATTTGGAAAGGATTTTAACAAAATACAGAAGATTAATTCCTTCAAAAGCTAAATACCGTTACAGAAATTTAGATTTCATTACAAAAGGCTAGTTCTACATATTCAAGTTTTTAACATAATTTTTATTGATTCTTTGGGAATTTCACAACATGCACCCCAATCCCACTCATTTCTCAGTACTTCCATATTTGCCTTCTACTCTTGTAACCTTGTCCATAAAAGAAAATTAAAATTTAAAAAAATAAAAAATAAATTAAACAAACCTCTCACCCACCCCTTCTGGACATTCTCTTCCTCTATTAACCACAGCCTTCTCTCACAGCCATTCGCTGTCTCATGTCCAGTTCTGCTGTGCATGTTCCAGTCTGCTCCACTCTTTCCTACCTCTCTCTCCATGATGTATTTGTTCCTTGTAGTGGTGGCGTTGGGAGCTGTGTCATGTCATGTGTCCTTTTGCTCAGACTACCTTACTTTTAATGTTAATTGCAATGAGTTCTGGTTCAAGGACTCTGGCTTCTGCTACACCATCACTACTAGACCCTTACCAAGACTCCTATCAGATGTTCTGCTGTTGCCATGGTCATGGGGATCCTGCAGCTATGGATTCACAGAGCCGGCCCCTTCACACAATCCAGCAGCTCATAGATGAGGTAGATGTTGGAATGGGCCAACTCAAATCCCTGGATCTGGGCCTGGGTGGTAGCTGAGTTGGTCAGGCCCCTATCACTCCAGCGCTGATGCCTCCAGTGCCAGCTCTTCTGCACTGCCCAGGTGAGGATCGGGGCCAGCTCTGAGGTTAGGGGCCAGCTCTCTAGCATGCAGCAGCCAGCGAGGGGTGAGACCAGTTCAGCTTGGCCCTCTAACATCAACATGACTTTAAACAGGAGCCCAGACCACAGGCACAGACATCAACACAGACCTCAGTGGTAGGGCCATGGACATGGCCCTTGGTGGAAGCACAGGTTCCAACATCACCATGGCTTCAGATGGCAGCTCAGGCCTCTCACATCAGACTGTCTCTCACCACCATCACTTCTCCAGTTCCATCTTTGCTCATAGCACACAAACTGCTCCACTTCACTTGTTCTCCCATCTCTCTACCACGTACTTGCTCATTGTAGTGGGCCTGTGTGAGGGCCTCTGTCTGCCCTGAAGAATTCTTTTCTCAAAACCTCTCTTTCACTTATCACTATAGTAAATTTATAATTTGGGTATGATTGATGAGCATCTATGCTCCTCAGTCAATAGCACAGATTAAGAATTGAGTCTTTATATGCATCATTGAATTCTTAGTACTTAGCAAAATTCCTGACATGAAGTCAGTGTTCAATAAATATTCATTGATTAAATCTATGAATGAAAAATTCAAAGAAAATGTTGTCATGAAAACTATACTCCAAATCTCCACCCAAGTAGAAATATACAAAAAGATGTACCCATGGCTCTTTGACTCTGTGAAACAATTGCTATGCAGAAGAGATCATTATTCAAGCCTTTTATTGAAATATGTATGTGCTTGGAATTGACCTTATATGGACTTTTGGAAGTGAACCTTCAAACATTTCTAATGGACTTAAAATCTTGTTCTTGGAAAATCTTTAATTCTCAACACAGGGCTAGAACAGGTTATATAATCACTATCATTATATTTTGTTACCATTTTATTAGCATATTTAATTTTACAAATTTATTTTGTTATGACATTTCATAACATAATGTATATAACATATTTTGATCATACTTGTTAATAATGCTGAATAACAGAAATTGTTGCTCATCTAGACATTTTCTAATCTGAAATCAGAAGAATGGCCAAAATGTTATCTTGATGTACTTTCAAGTCCCCAAGGTTCTAAGACATGAATGAGTTTCCCTAATCAATCTCCACAGCAAATGGTGGTGATGAGTTTGTCATTAGAAGACCTGTGTTAGTGTTAATTGTTCATTTAATGGACTCTAGAATCACCAAGGAAATAGACCTCTGAGCATGTCTGTGAGGGATTATCTTAATTGCACTCATTGAAATGGGAAGACCCACCGACTGTGGATGGCATCATTTTCTGGCTGGGATCCTAGACAGTACAGGTGGAGAAAGGAAACTGATCAGCAACATGTATTCATGCACTTTGTGCTTCATAATTGTGGATGCAATGTGACCAGCTTCCTCAAGCTTCTACTGTTGTGACTTCCTGACTATGGTAGACTAGACCATTGAGCTGGGGAGAATAATAAACTCTTTCTCCTGTAAGTTGCTCTTGTCAAGATATTTTATCACAGAAACAGGAAAAAAAGAAAACTAAGACAACCTCTGAGGGAGTCAAGAGGACTCAGTGACTGTGGGACATCTTATAAACATAGTCTATATTTGAAATAGACCATGTCCAAAGGATAAGGCCAGCTCTAAGATAGAAATTAGTAGGTAAACTCTTTGTGCCCATCTGGCCTACTCATTCTCCTAGGAGCCTTTTAAAGAAAAAGAACTGGTGAAAAGCCCACTTACTGCACCATAATTATTCTGGCTGATAAGAAGAACAAAGAGACCACTGTCTCCATGGAGTTGGAAACCAGAGAGAAGGGGCTTTGAGCTGGATTTACTCCAGCAGCCCAAGGCTGCTGAAGGATTGAATCATTAAGAGTTTATGGCCTCATGGAGTTATTTTAAGCCTGTTCCATCCCTCAGTGCTGGCCTCAACTTCAAGCTGACACAGATTATTTTACCCCAACAAACTGGCTTGTGGTGAACAAAAGATAGACTGCTCCTTTCAAGGAAGGGAAGTCTGGGCCTGAAAGATAGAGTTTCAGAGGAGAGGGTTTGCTGAACCTAATGAGCTGCCCATGCTGCCATCACTGCCATTGCCACCACAGCCAGCTAAATGCTTTCAGACAGCTCACTAGATACAGTATATTCATATGGAATCAAGAAAAAATAAATAAAGGAACTCTGCTTGCTGCTCTGAGCAAGGTAAAATGTACCAAGTAAATACCAAACCCAAATCTTGCTGATTAAGTGAAGGACAGTAGAAAAGGAAAAAGACAGAACCCCTCTAGAAGATAACTGTTCACTGCAGAAGCGAAGGAAAATCAAGTACTAAATTTGAGCTCAGATAGTCAATGCCAGAAAACACTATCACTTAGGCCCAGAATGCTAGAATCTTGGAATTTTCTTTAGCTGTTCCATTTTTAAGTGCATAGGGCAAGCAGTCATATTGTGAAAAAGCGTAGTAACCATATCAGTGTCTGTTCCTGGAGAATTTCAAATCTAATTGGAAGGGCTTATGATGTTTATGTAGGTCAAGAGAGAGGTCACAGGAATAGTGATATTTTAGCACAGTGCTGACAATATTGAAGGAAGCAGTCATGCTTCAAGTCACAGGAAGTGTGTTTCGGTCAGAAGGGAGATGATATGATAAAGAAACTTGTAGTAGACAACTATCAAAGAGGCTAGTGTGGTAGAAATGGTATAATAAATGGAGTGAGGTGGAGGGAGTTGAGATGGAAGAGGACCAGACAGTAGTATAGTGCCTAAGATACTGAGGATTTGATATTAATCATGGGTGAGATAGAAAGCTATTGGAAGGTTTATCTGCAGACTTACATAGTGGCATTTGTTGCTGGGTTTGCTCTTTTGGGGGCTCATCACCTGGCTCCCAAATAAATCACACACAGAGGCTTATTCTTAATTATAAATGTCTGGCCTTAGCTTCTTTTCTTAACTTATCCCATCTATCTTTTGCCTCTGGGCTTTTCCTTTTCTACTCCTGTATAGCTTTCTTTATTTCTTACTCTGTGTCTGGCTGTGTAGCTGGGTGGCTGACCCCTGATGTCCTCCTCCTTCTCTGGCTACTTCTCCTGTCTCCCAGATTTCTCCTTCTATTTTTTCTCTCTACCTGCCAGCTCTGCCTATCCTTTCTCCTGCCTTGCCATTGGCTGTTCAGTTCTTTATTAGACCATCAGATGTTTTACACAGGCACAGTAACACAGCTTCACAGAGTTAAACAAATGCAACATAAACAAAAGTAACACATCTTAAAATAATATCCCAACAGACATTTATGTTTTTTAATATTTACCTTTTTGAGAACTTAATATATGAGTGCTGTATTTACATCATTTCCATCAGACACTTTTTCCTTTCTGACTCCTCTCACGTCCCAATCCCTATCAGTCTTACGAACTCTTCTTCTTCAATTATTACTGTTATGTATACATTCTTGCTGCTACTTGGAAAACAAACTCTAAGGAAACAGAAGAATCATAGGAGGGCGTTCTAGTAATCCAGACAAAGACAGCGTGATTATTTGTGCCAGGGAGTTCATACTAGAGAGATGCACAATAATCAACTTCTGATACCCAAACTGCCCTTGTTAATATGTTGGTTGTGTATAATGTTTTTAAAAAGTTCAAAGTCAACAGACCACTAAAAATAAAGTTCAAAGTCAGAAGACCACTAAAACTTACTATGGAAGTCTAGCCTTGTCCTTTTGATCATCTTTCCTTTCTCTACCCTTCCGCCATCCTCTCGGCCTCTTGCTTCTATGTGATTGAATTTAGACTTCACATACAAGAACCTGCAGCAATTATCTTTCTGTATCTGTTTAATTTCACTTAGAATAAAAATCTCTAGTTCTATCTACATTGTCACAGATGACAGAACTTCATCTTTTTATGGATAGAGAATATTCACATATATATATATATGTAGCATAGTTTCTTTATACATTTGTTGACTTACAGTTAATTTGCTTTTATATTTTGGCTGTTAAATGATATTCAAAGGGTAAAAAAATCCCAATTAAGATGAATAAGGATTAATTTTCCTTTTGAGACATTGTACAGTACAGCTTGGTAGATGGAGTAAATAATAGGTTTTTCCTTTTCAAAATCATGAAGAAAGCAAATGTTCTCACTACAAAAATAAGTATTTGAGGTGTTGTGCATGTCAGTTAATTAGGTTTACTTCACATGTTATTGCTAAATCATAATGTTATTTGATCATATATATACAGCTAAAATTTGTCAATTTATAACTAAGTTTTAAGTTAGGGGCTAGAGTGATTATTCAGCAGTTAAAATCATTTACTGGGCTAGGCGGTGGTAGTACACACCTTTAATCTCAGCACTCAGGGAGGCAGAGGCAGGTGGATCTCTGTGATTTCAAGGTCAGCCTGGTCTACAGAGTGAGTTCCAGGACAGCCAGAGCTACACAGAGAAAGCTTGTCTCGAAAAACAAAACAAAACAAAATCCTGTACTGCTCTTACAGAAGACTGGGACTCAATGCCCAGCACCTACATGGTGGTTCAGAACCACCTGTAACTCCAGGTTGGGGATATCTGACATACTAACATATGATTACTTACACACAAGTAAGAATAAAAATAAATCTTCAAAAATTTAAGTTAGAAAACTAGAAGATAAGAATAATTTTGAGACTTCTGACCTAAAGAATTGGAAGAATCAAATTATTGGCATCTGAGATGGTAATGGTAGATAGAGAGGCAAATCAGAGACAAGGAGAAAGGCATCGGGATTGGATAGTCCATGTGTTTGTAATTGCCTTGATCTGGAGGCACAGGAAAAGAATACATGGAACACTGGATGGTTTGTGAAGAAAAATGAATCGTTAGAACTCTAGAATAACTGCAGAGACAACTGTTTGTAGGAAGGATAGAGGAAGAAGCTTAGCTCTGTGATGCACTGCCCACCAAAGCAGAGTGTAGCAGGAATCTTAAAGGGTCTTGTTAATAAAAACAAACCTGGAGCCAGGTATTGGGGTGAATGCTGGAAGATCAGAGAAGCAGAACAAGCCACAGCTACCTCACCTTGCCAGTTCCTCAGCTGATCCTGTTTCCTCAGACTGGAAGCCTCTGAGTCCTTATCCAAATAAATCTCAGCTGAACTGCTTCTCGAAAGCCTGAATGCTTAACCAGGCTATTTCCTGGTTTTCACATCTTATATACCTTTCTGCTTTCTGCCCTCACTTCCTGGGACTAAAGGCTCATTTCTTGGGATTAAAGACATGTGTCACCATGCCTGGCTGTTTCCAATGTGTCCTTGAACTCACAGAGATTCAGATGGATTTCTGCCTCTGGAATGCTAGGATTAAAGGCGTGAGTGCCACCATTTTCTAGCCTCTGTATCTAGTGGCTGTTCTGTTCTCTGACCCCAGATAAGTTTATTAGGGTGCACAATATTTTGGGGAACATAATACCACCACAGCATAGACCTTGCATGGCAACTAAATCTTGTGATATACTTACAATCTAATTTCAAGATGGCATTAGAAAGGCATTTCTGGGTATACATCTTTCAAATATGAATATTAGTGCTTGAGAACCAAAACCAATGGTTTCATTGGCAATATTTTGCTCTACAAAATTAATATTCTAACTTTATAACTAAATAAAAACTTTTAAAGATGAAATACAAAAATATCAAATAAATACTTTATTTTTCATGTGCTTTATTAAAAAATATTGGTTACTGCTGTAGAACTATATCTGTCCTTCTCTGTTCTTACTAACTTGTCTTTGGTCCTATCTCCCAGCCCCATGATTGTCTATGAGGTATAATAAATTCCATACACCAAAAAGTTTATAATTCAAAGCCCAATTTTGAAGGTATGGCACTAAGTAGCCTGTGTATATAGACTTGGCACAAGCTTGTGGGCTTATATAACCTTAAGCTCCAAATACATAGAAAGTTCAGTCCTCATGAGTGACCACTAAACCTTGATGGATTTCTGTGGTATCTTAGTTACTTATCTCAGTACTGTGACTAAATACCTGATAGAAGAAATTTTAGGAAGAATTTATTTTGGCTTGCAGTTCACGGTTACAGCCCATCATATCAGGGAAATCACACAGCAGGAGCTTTATGGGGCCACTTCTACAGACTGTCAATTTCTTGGATCTGCCAGAAACAGAAAACCAAATTGAAACATCCCTGAATATCCCCATTTAAGTGAAGTTAAAAGCCTATTCTAAATGTATGGAAGTTCATTGAGTGGCATAATCTTTGTGTCTGGTTAATTTTTATGTGATGTTTTTATTTATTTGCAAGTTTTTATGATAAATTTTATAAAATTAAAAATACAAGCTAAGTTATAATAGAAGTATTGCCCCTTTATTATTAATTAAATCCCCATGAACCAGTGTGTGATTCTGTGTGGTGACATATTGTGTCCCCCAATATATTGTGCACCCTAATAAAGCTTATCTGAGGATCAGAGGAAAAAACCAGCCACTATATTAAACATAGAAGTCAGGCAATGGTAGCACACGCCTTTTATCCTATCATTCTGGAGGCAGAGATCCATCCAGAACTCCATGAGTTCAAGGCCATACTGGGAACAGAGCCAGGTGTGGTGGTGGCACACACCTTAAATTCCAACACTAGTTAACCATAAAGGTCTGGAGGTCTGTACAGACAGACAGGAAGTAACAGAGCTGGGCAGGAAGAGGAAGTGATGTACCTGGGCAGAGAGAGGAAGTGAGATGGCAGGAACAGAAAGGCATATAGGAGTGGGTATACAGGAAGTAGGTCTCTTTGGAAGCTGTGGAGTTGGTGGGGTCAGGTTAGCTGTGTCTTGTCCTATTCCTCTGATTTCTCAGTTTTCACCCCAATATCTGGCTCTGGGTTTTTTATTAAGACTGTTTAGCAATTCATCTTACAACTCTGTTAGCCACAAACAGTCGTTCTGCTTTTGTAGCTAGTCTGAAAAGAGTATAGTCTAAATTTTTCTTTCTTAGAATAAGTAGTTTACTACTGCAATATAATGTTTCTGAGAATATACCTTAAAATATATATATGTATATGTATATGTATGGATGTATATATATCCTGAAGCTTGGGATTCTAATCAACCTCAGAAACTCTTAATAACATAAAACTGCCTTTTCATTTCCATACTTGATGCTTTTTCTGGAAATTTTGAATCAAATGTAACAACTTTTGAATGTTTGTTTCCAAATTACACTAATTCAAACATTTTAATTAAAGAAATTCTGTATTTTTATAGTTAATCTTCATTGTCAACTTGGCTGGATTTTGAATCACATAGAATATACACTTCTAAGTATTTCTATGAGAACTCTTCCAAAGAGGTTTAATTGAGGAAAGAAGACCTACCCTTACCATGAGTAAGTGGTACCATACCATTGACTGGAGGCCCAGACTGAATAACTAGAAAAAGGAAGAACAAAGACAAAACAATACACAACTCTCTCTCTCTCTCTCTCTCTCTCTCTCTTCCTGACTGCCAATAAACTATAACCAAGCAACTCAAGCTCTGTCCTCTATGCTTTCCCCATCTTGATGGGCTGTGTTTTCTCAAACCATGAGACAAAATAAATCTTTCATTCCTTGACTTGTTTTGTGAATCAGGCATTTGGTCAGAGCAATGAAAAGGCAACTAATCTGGTATTTTTTTAAAAATGAACACATCATCATATAAAAACTACAAATATATTTTTGGATTATGAACAGTAATTTCTATGGGTATAGTATTTATTAATAACATAAAATGTAAAAAATAGACTAACTTTAAAATGCTTTAAATGTTCATGTGTTTATCTTAGTATAGCTAAATATATATAAATAAAATATAACTTTTATTTTAACCCTATTATTTCAGTAATATTTAGGATGAAGCTCTATCTTTTAAATAACAGGATTATGTATGTTTAAGGTTTATAATATGATGTTTTTAAGTAATCACACATTATGGATGGTTAAATCAGCACACATTTTTTGTGGCAAGAACACTTAGATTTTACTCATAACAATTTTCAAATACTCAGTTCATCGCTGTTAACCATAGTGACTGTATTGTACAATGGATCTCTTGAGAGGCAACTTCTTTTTAAGTTTGTCAGTTTGATAAAACAACACTCAGTGAATGGTGGAACAGGTGGTGTATAGCAAAAACTGAAGATGGCATGCAAATGAAGAATACTGGGAAAACACTGGTTTAAGCAAATGCTTGGTTTACTTTGGAGAATTCTGAAGAAATGGTCAAGGGATTCTAGAATCAGTTTGAATATCATTTAAAGATATTGTTAAATAACTTGAGTATTTTATCTAAAGAAAATGAAACTGAAAATAAGACATGTACTCAACACTGTTGTGGAAAGATCATGAGGCCTCAACCCCACACAAAGAACTACAGGCAACTAAGGAATGATGTGAGTGGGAGAAATAGTCTTCCCCAGGGAAGAGCACACCAGTTGGTTACCCCAAAAACACACATACAAGTGCCATTATACAGACTGAGCTGATTATATTTAGGAATATATACGTATATACATATATGTACACACGTAATGACAAGTAATGAAAAAAGGCCATTCATTTGAAACAGTGCAAGTAAAGGTATATGGGAGGGCTTGGAAGGAGAAAATGGAAAAGGGAAATGTTATAATTATATTCTCAAAAATGAAAGGAAAAAGTGTTATTTTAACACATTCAAGACCAACAGTGTGTTAACTTGGGGTACTCAGCAGATTCATGTTTGTACAGAACTCAACATAAACTCACTTGCCCTCCATCTAAAGCAAACAACATATGACAATTCCACAGAATGCTGTTGGACAGGGAAATAAAAATAGTTACTAATGCTGAGTGGTGGTGGCACATACCTTTAATTCCAGCACTCAGGAGGCAGAGGCAGGTGAATCAAGGCCAGCCTTGTCTACACAGTGAGTTCCAGGACAGCCAGAGCTACATAGTCAGACCTTTTCTCAAAAAAAAAAAAACAAATAATAATAATAAAAATTACTAGTTGCAATACTCATCTGTTTGGGTCAGAATAATCTTACTACCATGTAACAAAAATCAAATTACAAAAATCAGTTGATGCAACCATCATAACTCCTGATTCCAAATGTTTGTGTTTATCAGGTCACACTTATTACCTGTTCCTTACAAATAAGAATCTATTTTGGTTATCAAATAAATTTCAACGATAAAATATTTGCATTATTTTGTGTATCAAGGTCCTGTATAGAGATTTATTCAATAAGGCAGCTTTGTTAATGAACAGATCTGAAAGCCATAGGAGTAAGAAAGTAAGAATTGATTTGTTTCATTGTTAAATGTAATTATGTATTGAATTTTGTGTATACTAAATGAGAGAATCATTCTGCTTCACAATAACATTATTTAGCAGTGTCCATATCAATCAGGATACAGTAACAATTGCAAAAGCTCAGTTGTAAACTACAAAGGTATATTTTTCATTCATGATGCAAGTGTCTCATATATTAGTTGAGCCTTTGTCCCACACTATATTCACCCCAGAACCCAAGACAATAGACCAAAATCCAGTTGGAATACTGCCATTATATAGAGAAAATAGAAATATGACCTCCTGGCTTTTCAGGCGTCTGAAGCAACACATGGCATCTTTCCCCTATTTCATTGACCAAGCTATATCTCAGAGCAATGCTAACATATCTAAAGAGGTAAAGAAATGTACTCATTCTACAGGGTATAACGGCCCAAGAATGGCCACACATTGTAAGGTGAACAGTTCTGCATCAAAAATGTTTCATTTCCATCTTATTATGAAATGATGATTGACTATAACTACCTTGTACTAAACGTAAAATGTATGGAGGGTCCAAGGATTAGCATGACTTGCTGAAGACCCCAAGAAAATAGCACCAAGCTGGGATTGCAAACCCAGTCAGCCTGACTCCAGATCTTGTCTTCTTAATCACCTTTCTGAAGTGCATAGGTCAGACATTCTACCAAACTAGCCAATATTGTTGGTCAGCCCTAGTCCACACCATGGATATTTTTTAATACAGATTTTAGATTTTGACAATCTCATACATGTATACAATGTATCGTGACCATATTCCCCTCAATAGCTTCTCTCAGTGCCCCTCCCCCATTTCCTACCAAATCCCTTCTTCTCAATTCAGTTCCCTCCTACTTTCAGGACTCTTAAATTTTTTTTTGTATTTTTCACCATGAATATTTTAAATCAACTATAATGTTATGCAAAAGACTGTGGTTCAACAGGAACCTTCAATGTAATTCCATACCCTCGTCAATGCATTAATGGCTGGATTTAGACAACAGCTCTAGTTATCTTCAGAGTAATAATCAAGCACATTCAAGGTGGTAGCAGCAGTACTTTACTGCAGCTCAAATTTTTTCTTAGCAAATCTCTTTCTATTTGTAAAATTATTGCAAAACTTAGAACTAAGCACAGCATACACTCTAACTTTCTTCTTCCATTACGGCACAAATAAGTCTCCGATGGCGTGGCTTACCTAAGCAGCATTCAGGGCATTTCCTAACTTGTACTCAGGGAAATGGGCACTAAAGGAAGGAAGTTCATCAGGCAGACTGATTGAGAGAAGGTCCATGGATTGGCCTTAGGGTTGGAGGACCCCCCCCCCATTATCAGAACAATACCACTAATATTACCACTCTGGTAGGAACTGAGATGAGTTTTTATGTGGACACAGTGCCCTTGAGGATCAAAGTCAACTAGAAATCAACCACTAATTGGGCTGCAGTTTAACTCATCTAATGTGAAACTGAGGATCCCTAACAAACTAGGCCGATAAATCCCTGGTCACAGGCTGACCAAATTCATACACAGAAGTCTAGAGGCTGGTTCTTCCAGATACATTCTATGGCCATAGCAGTAATCTCCTAACATATCCCACCCTGTGTCTCAATACTTAAGTCTATTTACAATGTTATAAGAATTTAAGCAGGTGAGTAAAGAAGTCAACTTTTAACAGACAGTTTATAACCTGTATCCATTGAGTATGTCTGTGCTTTAACAACTACTATGAATTCGACTTTTGTAGATATAAAACCAAAACCTTTGCAATGTCTTGGAAATTCATCCATAGAATAAGAAAACAAAGGTTGTATATACATTCTTCTATTTTTAGTACCCCACAAAGTCCCTGACACATAACTAGTATGCAGGAAATTTTTTAATGAATGAATGAAGAGGAAGAAATTAATTCCTTCAACACTACACACAAGTCACAAGTGACTATACCTCTCAGATGCCCTCATCTGTTTCATCCCTGACCATTCACACTGGGCAGCCATCACTGAACTTAACCAAAGCTTGGATGAGATGTAGTATCAGGAAGGTGACTGGTTAGCGAATCAAATCCAGATTCTTTGTTCCCAAAGTTGCTTTTAAGAACAACAACAACAACAAAATGTCATGCAATCGTGGAGAAGGCAGCGCTTAGGGAAAAGGTTTTCCCACCACGTGCCTCATATGTTTCCAAATACAGTCTCCACAGGCCCCATTTTTTCTAATGCAATTTGTGCTCTTCATCTAAACAAGGCAGTCTTAAAAGGGCACCATTCTGTATTAAAGATTTTGGTCTTGATTTCTAGCCATCAATGGAATTAACCACATTTTGGCCTTGCAGAGGTTGCATTCCTGATTTTCTCTGCCATCTCACTTGTAAAGGCAGAGGAGGGAAGTAGGGTGCCAGAGAGAAGGCATCAGCTTGGCGTCTGTGGCATAACCACTAGGGAAATTCCATTCTTTGCAAAATCCACATGTCCTTCCTGTAGGCCCTGTGACTGGGTCCCACAACCAGGGACAGAGGACACACAGCTGTGTCCCCTTTGGCTGTTTCCCTGTTGTTGTAAAGAACAGAAAGGTAGTGATGTCCAAGGAAATAGACTTTGTCCTTTAAAATCTTACTCCTTAATGGATGAGGACATTTTCTCTGTTTGCACTAGTTTCTGGTACGCATGCTCTTCTGTCATTACAAGAAGGTAGTTGAGTGAGAACCATGGCTGTTGTCTAGTCTTCCATTAAAGCTATGGCTTGCAATTATTTCTTAGTTGTGGCATCCTTTTTGTTTGTTTGCTTTTAATTTTATAAACTTCATTATTTTAAAAAAAAAAAAGGATACATACATAAAAACTCGACACACCAGAATTAACCAGACCCAAAGTCTTAATGAACTTAATGAACTGCTACACATTTAGAATAGGCATTCAGAACAAAAGCTGTTTATCCATTTATTTAAGACAGCATTCTCATGTAATTCAGAGTGGCCACAAACTTACTATGTACCAGAGGTTGCCCTTGAATTTCTGATCCACCTCTTTCTGTCTCTCATGTTCTGGGATCACAAGTGTATCCCAACAGGCCAAGTTTATGTGATACTTCAGATTGAACCCAGGACTTTGTGAATATTGGGCAAGCACTCCACCAGATGAGCTATATCCCAAACCTATATCATACTTTCTTTTTTAAAAAATGAGAAAAAAAAAGAGAGACAGCATATGAGAGATGAAAGTATAGATACTCTGCATGCAGTATGGGAGCAGACCTTTGATAGATTGAACTTTCTGCATCTACAGAACACAAAGGCATTGCCTTTGAATATAAGATTCAAAATCAAGCCAAGCAGAGGTAGCCCATGTCTTTAATCCCAGCACTCAGGAGACAGAGGTAGGCAGATCTCTGTGAGTTTGAGGCCAGCCTGGTCTAAAGAGTGGGTTCCAGGACAACCAAGGATACAGAGAAACCCTGTCTTCAAAACAATTTTTTAAAAAAGATCAATATCAAACCTTGTGGAACATGTCTAGATGACAGGCTTCTGCATCCCCTCCCTGTGTTCCAAGAATGGCACATAAGAGAATTATCATAGTCATGAATCCACTGAGTCACAGATACCAGTAACTGGTGGCAGTTGTTCTTTCCATGAGTTCTTTTCCCTCAGCAAGTGCATGTTCCCTTATATATGCATTTAAATGGATGGAATACTTTGGGGCTAAGTTTGTTAAGAGCTTGCAGTAGCTGCAGTATAAAGAAGGGCTCGCTGGTGAATGGTTCAGCAGGTAACTAGGTCCCACAGATATACAGGAAAGGTTGATTACCTTGTTAATCCATTACACAGTTAGTTAGTGTCTGCCATGCGTCAAGCTAGCTTCTAAGAGGCAAAGGTGACTTAAATATAGAACTTGTTCTCAGGGCAGTGAACAGATAAAACAAAACAAGACCAGGATATAAAATAATAGTTATAATCATTTTGAAACCACTTGACTGGTATATCTTTAGTTACCTGAAGTGTTGATACTGTTTCACCAAATATGTAGGTTTTCTCTCAGGGAAGAGTAGATACTAACAAGTCACAGCTTAGCTTGGACTCTCATATCGGATTTTGTGTTTAATGTCTCCATGAGGCTTTGTTTTAAACATGAAGTCCAAAGTGAAACAACACAAAGTGCAAAGGGCATCTTTCACCAAAGATGCATTATTGATGCATTTACATTAACTTTGAATGTATAGGCACATTATACCCTGTGACTTTACAACCAAAACAAATCACAATAATTTTCACATCAATTAATTTTGCTCTAGCTAGCTCACAATGTCAGTTGTCATCATTACTTCACTAGAAGTGCCACTAGACTTTCATCAAGACAACACAAATGGCCTATTGTCACAACTTATTTTTGAGACAGGGTCTCTCTATGTATCCCTGACTGTCCTGGAACTCACTATATAGGTCAATCTGGCTTTGAACTCACAGATATCCACCAGCCTCTGCCTCCTGAGTGCTGAGATTAAAAGCATGTGGTATCTCCATACCTGACACAAATTAAGATATTTTCAATTTTGATAACTATGCTTCGGCAAAATCAACTTCTTTTACCATTTACAATCTTGTCTATTTAAAAACATTATTTTGAGAAGGAGTCCATAGATACCTTAAGATCACTAAAGAAGACTATGATACCAAAAAATGTCTAGGAACCTTTGTTCCACAATCATTTTGAGAGAGAGTATCTATCAAAGAAGAAAAGAATTTTCAAATTACAGAAGCTTCCTTTTCACCTCTGTTTCTCAATAACCAAGACAACCCCTTGCCCAGTGGATACCCAACCGACAGATACTTAAGTCCTTTACATAAAATGATGTAGTGTTCACCTGCAGACTACACAAACTCTCCCACACTTAAAATCATCTTTATATTATTTATGATATCTAAAACATTAAATACGAGCTGTGACACAGTATTGATTATGGACTAATGTCAATAAGAATGTGTATATATTCTTAGTACAGCGGTAATCTTGGAATGCTTTTATTAATTAGTAGTATGTGCAAGCATATGTATGAGGGAGATGTTTGTGGTGTCAGTTCTCTCCGTCTACCTTAAATGGGTTCCAGAGATCAAACTCAGTTCTACAAATATGCAGGTCAAGAGCTTTTGCCCACAACTTACTGGCTCCAATTTCTGAATATTTTGATCTGTAATTGATTGAACCTGTGGAACTCTTAGATACAAAAGGCTAACACTATATTCAAAGAAAAATCATAGACTTTTAGAACAAACCATGGATAGATAGTATCTGTCTTGGATATAAAGGAATATTTGACTATGGCTGCCTTCCTAAAGAATGCATTTCACTTCTAGGTTCAGATATTGAACTATAGAATGATGATAAGAAGGGCTGGGCAGAGAGATGTCATAGGGTGAGATCGAAATCACATGTGTCAGACTTTGTTGACTCCCCAAGGGAAGCCTTACCCTCTCTGAGGAGTGGATAGGGATAGGATTGAGGGAGGTGGAGGGCAGGAGAAGTGGGGGGAGGGAGAACTGGGATTGGTACGTAAAATGAAAAAAATTTAAATAAATAAATTTTTTAAAAAAGAAATCACATGTTCTGTGAATAGTTTTCCTCAATTGGAACAGACTGTGAAGATATGACGCCCCATTATGGAAGACCCACATTCATCTTGTTGTGACAATGTGGTATCCAGGTAGTAGGACAGGGGAGGAAGGATGAGCGTGATGGAGCTTTCAATTTCTTCATTGCCTGTACTTGGCATACATAAAATCCAGAATTTGAAGGAGTACAAAGGACCTGTAGCCCATCTGAAGCCTATCTCTATGTTGAAGAGGCTTCAAAACAATGTGACTGTGCAGTCAGAAACAAATACCTAAGACCACAGATTTTTGCCATAGGATCAACCCATGGAGTCCCTGAAAGACAAGAGGGAACACCTTGAAAGTCATTCTTCACAGAGAAGTAACAGAAAATAATGTGCACCAAAAAGAATGAGTATGGATTCAAGGCTCCATTCTCCTCAGCTCCAGGCATCTTGTTTAAAACAGTAAAGAAACTGAAATTAAATCATTCTCAACTCAATATTTACCCCCCCAAGGCAGATTCTCTCAGTTGGCACGATGCGTTACATATCTTGACTCCCTCTCCCTTACACAGAAAGTTTGACAATTCCTGGGGTAGTTTAAATCAGTTGTCGGGAACAGTTTTGCACATCGAGTTGCTGGTTTACATTCAGCCCTGCTGAACAGATTTTGGTGCCGACATAGATACCAGCTCAGTAACAAGGAAGACAAAGAGAAAATTATTCAGTTCCACAAGGGAATGAGGAGTGAGATAGATGTCTTTGGAAATACTATGCTGAGGAGGAACATTTGAGCAATGTTTGAAAGATGACCGGCATGCCCTTTGGAGATGTCAGACACTTCTCTCAAACTTCTTGGTTGAGCAATCAACCATTTACTCCATATGACGTGAAAGGCACCAGGAAAAACCTCTGACTCCAAAACATCATCAAGGCCACTGTCTTTCAGGAAGTATCTTTTTGGTCTTAAATGTTTCTAGGGCTATTGGTTCTCAAGCTATAAATATACATATGAGTAGCTTGCTAATCTTATTAATATTTATATCCTCATTAAGTAGGTCTGAGTTGAGATCTGAGGCTGTATTTGTAATAACCTCACAGGGGATGCTGGGCCATAGACGACCATATAAGTAACAAGATATGAGAGTACACAAATATGCATAGCTAATGAAAGATAACATTTCCTGTGTAGTTAATTTGTAGTGGCCATTGTGCAAAAGTTTCAACCACTGCCACCTCATTTGATATTCATGCCAATTTTACATACAAATAGAATTTCCACTAATCTGATTGAGAAATTCTTCAGATGTCTTAGTCACCTATTGCTGTGAAGAGAGGCCATAACCACAACAACTCTTATTTTTTTAAAAAAAAAGCATTTAATTGAGGGCTTGATTACATGTGTAGAGGTTTAGTCCATTATCATCATGGAGCATGGCAGCACACAGGCAGAAAGGCACCGGAGCAGTAGCTGAGAGCTACATCCTGATCCACAGGCAGAGAGAGCAGCACTGAACCTAGTGTGGGCTTTTGAAACCTCCAAGCCTACCCCCAGTGACTCACTTCCTACAAAAAGCCACACCTCCTAATTCTTCTCAAATAGTGTCACTCCCTAATGACTTAGCATTCAAACATATGGGCCCATGGGGGTCATTCTTATTCAAACCACCACGTTAGCCATTTGCCCAAGGTCACTGATGTAATTGATGATGCTAGGATGGAATACAAGTTACCTTTCCATGACCTAACTAACTCTTAGATGGACATTTTCTTATAGTAGTCAATATGTTTAGCAGACACAAATACAACTTATCTGTTCATCCTGGTTAAGAAACCCAAAGCCTATTTGGTCATATATCCCACAGTATTTCCCTATAGCAGCCACCAAAGCACTACCTCAGAGTCTTGCTATTCTACAATACTCAGTTTAGAGTCTAATGCTATAATATGAAAGAGTTTCCTTTCTGGGGATGAGTGTGTAGGGGATTAGTAGAGAGTACATTGAGGGGAAACTCAGCATCTATATGGAGGGTCAGTAGAAGTTACTGGAAGCATAAGCAACAGGATGGATCTGGGAAGCCAGAAACAGCCACATAACTGTTTGCTCACATTGTTGTTTCCTGACTTCTCTCCCCTTTCCCCCACCACTGGTTTGCACCCTTTAAGAAGCACATGGCTTCACTTGTTTGCCCTTTGAAAGCTGAATCTCACCAGAAACTTCAGTGACACGACTAAGCTGAATGAGGGCAAGGTAAGAGTACAGGCACTAATGACTCAGTTGAATTCTCCAAGAACCCAGCAGCCGAAGGAATAGGGAGTTTCAAGTGCTGATTCTTGTTCTTAATATAAGCCAACCTGATACGAACATTCTTGATTCTCTTTTGCCAAGTGAACATAGATTAATGGTTTATCTCTTGCCTTCTAACATGGGGTGTTGAATGCTTTGCACTGCTTACCTGCCCTTTCCCATGTCTTCTATCCTAGTCAGAAGACTTTCCTGTTCTGAGAGTCAACAGATTGGGGAGATGACACTAGATAACTCCTTATGTATGTTCACACATCTTATTTCATTATGCATTTCAACTCTAGCACTGTCTGGGATAACATTCCTCTTTCTTCCACTTGTCTATTTACTCAAATGTTATCTCTTCAGCACATTCTTCCCTGACTTCAATAACTAAAGAAGCATTCCCATGCTACCCTTTGTTTTCTTCCTAGCAGTTGTCACTATCTGCTTTTCTGTATTTATTATCTTTCTGTGGTAAACTATAATTTCCAGTTCAATGCTATTTCCTGCAGGACCTACAATACTGCTTGGGTCATAGTGGATTCTCAATAAACATTTGTTCAATGAATAGAGGATGAACAAATCCAATTTCTACCAGCCATGGGCTTATTTTTTAGAACTGTAGAGATTCTGTTTTCACAGGGAGACACATAACATGAGCTGTGTGTTCCTTCAAATATGATATTGGCTCAATAATTAACCAAAGAAAAGGGAAATGGTTATGAGGAGAGAGTCTTGGCTTGATGATCTTTCTCTGTGTGAGGCCGTCATGAACACCAATTCCAGGAGGGTAGAATATCAAAATAATGACCATTTAAAAAGCACCAAAGCACTTTTCAATTCTAAATGAACAATTGAATTTTTAAATTATATTTAAAATGTTTTAATTATAGAGAAACGGTGTGAAAAAGGAAGATTATGTTCATGATCTACACTAGAGAAAGGGCATAATCTTTGTGTTTATGGAAAGGCCAGCACGGATTATAAATAATGCTCGCAGGCAACTCTGGACTGGCAGTCCCTAAGGGCACTTTTCACTAGAAAATTCTAAACCCGCACACACATCCCATGCCATGTGATCTGGCTGTCCAATGTCCAGCATCTCTTTCCAAAGGAGTGCCTCTCACGAAAGAAAATGCTGTTCAAATTTTTTTCCCCATCATAAAAAAAAAAACCATGGAAATTACCAAACCACAACGGAGCTGCAGTCAAAGCAGTCTTGAATAAGCACTGACGAGAAAAGAGTACCAAGAAACAAAGGCAAATGTTCCCTCTCCCTCCTCCCTCCATGCTCAGCATACTATTTTTCAAGACAATGGCACTCATCCAGAGGCTGTTTAATTTATACAAATCCACAGTAACTCTTATGTGGAAGTGACACTGCCAGGGGCCACAGAAGACAACCACTGACATTGCAACTAAAATCCAAGTGCCTCCTGTATAATCTGGTTTGTATCCAGAGTGTCCTCTCCAGCTACCAGGTAAGGAGGACCAGAGCTAGCAGGCTTTGACTTTTAAAAATCACTATCTCAGGAGCCGGAGAGATTGTTAAAAGCAGTAAAAGCCCTGGCTCCTCTTCCAGAGGACCCATGGTTTGGTTCCCAGCACCCACATGGCAGCTAACTACAGTCCCTAAGTCTAGTTCCTGGGGATCATTCTAACATCCTCTTCTGGCCTCTGAAGGCAATGAATGAACATGATGCACAACCACATATGCAGGCAAAAAAATAAAATAAAATAAAATAAAATAAACCTTAAGCATAAATAAAAAGGAGTAAATCTAAAGATTTTTTAGCCACTGCTTCAAAATACATAAATAATTCCTGCTCATTGAGAAAAAAAAAGAAGTAAACTATCAACAGGTCAAGCCATTAAAATGACCCAAACTCAAATTACTACTGAGTTATCTCTATGTCAGACTGTTCTCCAAGCATGTGCATATACACATACTTTTCAAACTAATGTACTTTCTTCACTTAGTGCTATATCCTTGTGAAGACATACAGATCTGCATTATCAATACAGGGTTTCAATTTTTTCACTATATATACATAGATGCTGTCCTAATTAAGTTCTTTGTTGCTGAGGTAGTATTCTGACCAAAACAATTTGGACAGGAAAGAATTTACTACGTTTTCCAGGAAAGAGTCTGTCATCTAGGGCAAGCAGAGCAGGAATCTGGAGGTAGGAACTGAAGCTGAGACCATGGAAGAAAGTTACTGGCTTGTTTTCAGGTTCGCATTCAGCTACTGTTGTGATACCTCCCATGATCACATGCCCAGGGGTGGCACCAATAGCAGTGGACTAGGTCCTTCTACATCAACAATCAACAAAACGCTACAAAGACTTGCCTACAGGTCAATCCGACAGACGTAACTGAGGTTCTCTCCTCCGGGTTTGTATCAAGTAGACAAAAGCTAACAAGCACAGATAGAGCACAGTACACGTTTGTACTCAAATATGCACCTACTGTTTAGGATAATTGTGGAAAAGTGTGGTTGCTGGCCCAAAGGCTACATAATGTACATTTTAAGATGACTTCCAGATGTGGGCACACACCTTCAGTCCTTCTAGTCTATCACTTGAGAGGCAGAGGCAAGTGGTTCTTTGTGAGATCGAGGCCAACCTCATCAACATAGCAAGTCCCAAGACAGCTAGAACTACATAGGGAGATGCTGTCTCAAAAATAAATAGAAGATAGATAGATAGATAGATAGATAGATAGATAGATAGATAGATAGATAGATAGTAGATAGGTAAAATAAAACAAAAAATATTTACATTATCTTTTCTGTCACAGCAGTTAGTATCATCACATAATAATAATTATTATCAATACAATTTTATAAGCAATGAACACTACTGAGGTCTTATTATATACCACATCTGTTTGAAATATTTCATTCATCTATATCTCACCCAAGACACCCACTGGGCCCCTGGCAATTTCTTTAACTGAACGTTCTTCATGAGTTAGCAGATATCTAGAGATGGGTTCAGATCCCAGAGTGTTGAAAATTTAGAGAAACCCTCTGTATCATTCCCTCAACAAGGATGGGTTACTGTACATGGGAAACCAGAACCCACTTTTATCAGTTGACAATTCATTCTGGGAATTGTTTGGCAGTGATGGATTTGAATTCCTATTCTTCAGACAAGAATACCTCTGATCATCTCTCACTAAACAAGGACAACTTAGACTGTACTGTTTTACTTCTGGGCTATCAAGTGCTGTAAACAAACATAAAGCCATTTTGTGGAATGATCTTTAGTGTCCAGAAGTTACTGGGTTATTCACCAGGAAGACAGAGTAAGGTAAACCCCGCCTTTGAGATTGAGTGAATATTTGAGACTACATCTGGGAAAGAGATATCTTTTTAATGGGATTTCCTAAGTCATTGACAGAAAGCTATGTAGAAGGCTAGTCAGGAAGGTGGTCAGGAATGGAGCTCCTCAGATGTTGCCGTTCCGTGGTTGGTTATCTGTGTCTAAAGGCCTATGTTAAGTCTTTCCTTCACTCCACATAATTATGAAATATAAACCCTGTTTCCCAGTGAACTGTGACTGTGAGAAAAGTAGGTCACAGGTCTGGTGTCTCCCTAATTATCCTTCCTGCTTTTAACTTATGTCTGTGGTGGCTTTTCCATGTAAAATATAATAAAATTTATTGTATACAGTTTCTAATAAATGTTAAAATGACATGAAAAACAAAATACTTTATTCATACTATCCCATTTAATCTCTACCACAGTTCTGTGTGATAGGTACTAGAATGTCCATGTAGAGGTGTATTAAGTATCCAATTCAAGTTATATAAGTAGTTAGTGTCAGAGTTCAAAATAGAACTGGGAAAGGCAGTAGTCTTCAATGTCAATCCTTACATCATTTTTGTAAATTCGAAAAAGTAAACTCCCTTAAGCTTTTATGCTCAAGTCCATAGCCTGAATTAATAGTTATTACCTCATATTTTCCTGATGTGTCTTCTCTTGGACATCCCTTCTTTTTCATGCTTCAAAGCTCGTATCTTAGTCATTAATTTCCGGGCATTATGGGGGAGAATATGCTCAAAGTACATTACATACTTGTAAGACATAATCTTCTGAAACCTCCTGAAAATAAGTAAGCAAGCAGAAAGAAAGAGAGAGAGAGACAGAGGGACAGAGAGAGACAGAGGGACAGAGAGAGAGGGGGAGGGGAGGGAGAGAGGGAGAGAGGGAGAGAGGGAGAGGGAGAGAGAGAGAGAGAGAGAGAGAGAGAGAGAGAGAGAGAGAGAGAGAGAAATCTTAAAAGCCTTCTAATGTCAGAAACTGCTTCAACTTTAGAACCAGTGCCAAATATTGGTGACTATCTGGTGAAATGCCATTCTTATTAAGACAGGCATTATATATTTCCCCCCAAAATCTCCCATGACACCAAGTCTCACATGAACATCTCAGCTAAGATTTTTTTTTAGTAATTTATTTTTATTTCATGTGCACTGGTGTTTTGCCTGCATGTACACATGTGTGAGAGTGTCAGAAGTTCTGGAACTGGAGTTACAGACAAGTGTGAGCTGCCATGTGGGTGCTGGGAATTGAACCCAGGTCATCTGGAAGGGCAGACAGTGCTCTCAACGGCTGAGCCATCTCTCCAGCCCCCGAAGTTTCTTTTTTTCTTTAAATATTTCTTTTTATTTTAGTTTTAATTACACGTATATGAGGGTGCATATGTACATGAGTGCACATGACTGTGAAGGCCAGAGGTGTTAGAGTCCCTGGAACTGTAGCTTCATATGGTTGTGAGTAGCCATGTGAGTGCTGGGAATTAAATACAGGTACTCTGGAAGAGCAAGCTGCAAGTGCAAATGCTCCTAACAGCTAAATCATATTTCCAGCCCCCACCCTCACTTTTTAATTGCAAATATTTTCAAACAAGTGTCGCTGGGAATTTACAAGTATCGATGGACACTGTTGAAAGAGTAATGACTGTAATGACTGTTTATGCATACTATTGTCCATTCCTAGTTGACCACCAGGAAAGCAGCTTGACATTCAGTTCTAAAAAAAAAAGTCATAACTATGCCAACTTGGATTGAATTTGCATGTTGCTTTCACAAGTATAAAGCCACATATGGCTAGGTCCCTTAGCCTTTCTCTGATTAGTCAGTTCATTGTAAGTACGAATTGATAAAATTGTCTCTGATTCCCTAGCAATTTGTGAGATTCTATGACAAAATGAGTGCAAAACACTTAGAATGTAAGCTGATATCACCAGAGACCCACTATTAAGTCTTTGTCAAGAGTACAAACTTTAGATTCACAACTTCTAGATTCAAATCTTAGCCCTGACCATTTTAGTTGTACAATCTGGGGAAATTTCTTTCTCTGTGATTTGATTTCTTCATCTGCAGTGTGAGGTATCTTTGCCATACAGTACGTATGGCAATTCAATGACTTAATTTATGCAATGTACTTAGAAGAGTGTCTGGTACATAGTAAATATTGGCTAGCACTATTGTTGTTTGCATTATTATTAAAGCATCATAAGACTAATTTGAAAGAGTGATAAATGGTTACAGCAGATGAGGAGAAACTGCAACAAACATATATTGTGCAATGGAAATAAAAAGTGATATGTATGTAGTTAATATGGAAAATAATCTGTTGATTTCTCTAGGATCCAGCAATTTTACCCCTAGATGTATAACCCCCCAAAAAA
>CABHPP010142781.1:1670-24340 GCA_902168425.1 Peromyscus attwateri
GGAGAAGAGAAGAGAAGAGAAGAGAAGAGAAGAGAAGAGAAGAGAAGAGAAGAGAAGAGAAGAGAAGAGAAGAGAAGAGAAGAGAAGAGATACCCCTTGTAAATATGGCCAGAGATCTGTCTTAAGGGTGATTCTAGAGATTATAAATCCCATTACGATGAACCATTGCAATATCTGTACCACTGCCTTGGGGAGAAAGGATAAGTTTGGGAGAAAACAAGGTTTCACAAGTGTATGATGCTGCTGATGTAGGCCAGGCCAGTGAAACTGGCCTTGTGGACTTGGGAAGTGATGTTGGAGCTAGAGGAAGAAGCATACAAGAGCCACTGGGGAAGCCAGCCTGACTTGTCATGGTGCTGACTACCTCAGAAATCACAGAGAGGGAAGAACTGAAAGTGACATCCAGGATTCCTTCTTCATCTCAGGACAGAGAGCGGGAGTGTCTGAAGAGGAACTGGGCACTCTTATCACAAGATCCCCCAGATCTACTGTCTGCAGGGTCTCAGGCCATGAGGTTTAGGGAACAGTCTAGTTCTGGAAGGGTTGGTAGAATTAAGATGACCCACACACTGCCTGTGTCCAGCTTGAGTTATCACACGAGGTTTGCTTTCAAGCTCTGCCCCGTTCAAGTTCCATCAGCAGATGAGATAGACACGTGCCTCAGTTTATGCTTGGGTCCCTGCCTCCTCCCAAACATTAATTCTATCTATAACTGGTACTTTGGGCCATTCCTGTGTGTGTGTGTGTGTGTGTGTGTGTGTGTGTGTGTGTGTGTGTGTAAAAAATGTAAAGATTATCAAAATTAAAAAACAATGGTGTTTCTTTCCTCAGCCCTAACCAAGAAGTAAAGAAAATGATGGTAAGAAGTTATGAAAGAATGGTTCCCACACATAATCACCTGGGGTCATGAGCCTGCACAGTGACAATGGCAGCCTTACCCAAAAGACATCTGCCCAGCAACTGTTCAAATCCAGACTGATGGCACTTGTTATTAGTCACTCTGGCCCAAGACTGCTATTTCAAAATATCTGCTGGAATCCTTCTCATTTCCATCTTTAAAATCTCCTTGCCCCTCCGCTTTGTTGAATGTGCCCACAATGCACCATGACACACGTTCCCATCACAGCTCTCAGCTATTCACACTCCAACGCCTTGGTCCCCCCAGCTGGAGAATCCTTCTGATGCTTTTACATGTAATGCATACATATCACTCTATTTTTCTACTACTGACCTGTGGTTTCTGTAACTTGGCTGTTGTATCTTCACCTTGAAAGGAACCTGGACTTCAGACGTCTCTCAATGAGACTGCCATATCATATGACAGTCCTAGCTTTAGTCTCTTATGAACCTCTACACTTATTTCCATAACTTACCAATTTACAATCCCACAACCAAACGTGTACAAAGGTTTTCTTTAGTCTCTGCCAAGCCTTCTTGATTACAGAATTTATAACGTTATCCTTCAAAGCTAAGAGGCATTACTTAAAAGTTCCTACCATGAAAAAGTAATAAGAAGGGCTGGAGAGATGGCTCACCAGTTAAGAGCACCCAAGTTCAATTCCCAGCACCCATATCATGCAGCTCACAACTGTCTGTAAATCTAGCTCAAGGGAATCTGACACGTCCAGCCTCTGTAGGCACCTGGATCCATGTGTGAGCGAGCGCGCGCGCACGCACACACACACACACACACACACACACACACACACACACTAGTTTGTCTTTAAAGTTTTAAAAATAAAATAAAAAGATAACTATATGAGATGATATGATAGATATACTAATAAGTTGGTTGCAGCAACGCCCTGACATTGTATATAAACACCCAAACATGATGATGTATAACTTAAATATACACAGTTTTATAGTCCAATTATAGTTCAGTAAAGTTGGGGATAGGAAAGCACGTCAGTCAAGGTCCTGCCTCCCTGGAGAGTCGTTCCTGCCTCCCTGCTTGTTAAAGTTGTTACCAACGTGGGGTCTGAGAACTCCATCTTTTCCAGTTTTATATTCAAACCTGGAACATGTCTAATTTTCATAGTGCTAACCCAAAAAAGCTAGCAAAGAACTGCAGCTAAGGCATCCTCCAGCTTTGTGAGACGACGTCTCACAAAGCAAAGTTCCAGGAATAGAAAGCTTCTCCTGGTCATTTGTTCCTTCATCCGCTGACTCCACTACAAAACACTGACTCACGTAACAAATATTGTGCAAACTCCTTGGAACGCTCTTGGCTGTGTCAGGTCCAGCTGTGAACAAGACGTTATCTGCCCTCATAGTGTGTGCATTCTTGAAGGGAAAACAAGAAATAAACAAACACTGACTCCAGCAAGTGCCGCAGGGAGGAGGGAGGAGGGAGAGGGAGAAGGGAAGAGGGGGAGGGAGGAGGGAGGAGGGGGAGGAGGATGGCAGACCTTTGAATGGTGTGGGCAGGGGAGCTGTCCTGCTGCTGGATGGAATCAGCTACAGGAAGAGGTGGCCAGGGAGGATCCCAGGCAGAGCAGTGAGGTGAGATGTGGCCAGAGCCTGTGCGTGCTGAACAGCAGTGCCTGGGAAGGCTGTGACCATGTGGGCAAATGTCATTTCAGCTTTCTAAACTGTGCACCTGCCATAGGGCTGCTGGATAGTATTGTAGTTACCAGCTCCTTTAGGACCCCATGTGCTTGCCAATAACAGCTTGCCAATCTACAGTGCCAATGATGTTCATCATCTTTCACCTTCACATCCTGCCTAGCACTTATCAGCATCAGCTTTATGACATTAGCTGTCCTAACAGATGTTACTTGAAGAATTTCAACACACATATATGAAAAGGTAACAAATGAACAGATGGGACTCTTAGGAGCTGGCTATTTGGAGAAGTAGACAGCAGACAATAGAATAGCCCTATGATTCCAGTCCTCATAAGCTACAATATCGATTAGCATGGCTGTGACCAAAAACCAAAATGATAACTGATGGAAAGATATGGGGGAAAGGTTACTGTCGGTGGGAAGGTGAGTCAGTGAGTGAAGCCACTGTGGAAAATACTTTGAAGTGCCTTGAATTGAAAGACTATCATTGCTCCGATGATGTCACTTCTTAAGTCCAAAGGGAAGGAAAGCAATGTATCAAAAGGCTGTATGCACCCACATGCTCACTACAGCACTGTTTGATGGCCTTCAATGCTTGGGTTCAGTGGCCAAGATATGGAAGCAACCTGTGTCCCTCAACATGAGAATGAATAAAGAAAATATCATATGTATATACAGTAGAATATTCGCCATTTAAAAGAGCAGGATTTTTGTCATTTGTGATAACACTGGTAAGCCCAAAGGACATACCCGGTGAAAAGAGCAACGTGACAGATACTGAAAGCACTCTGTGAGGAGAGGCAGGAAGCAAAGTGCTGGTTGCCAGAGGCTGAGGTAGACAGAGATATGGAAGAAGAGCTGGTGGGTACAAGTGTCTGTGATCATGTGGAATACATTGTAGAGATCCACCGTGGGGTATGGTGCCTGCTGTTCACAGTACTGTAACGCGTGCTGAACTTGCTAAGGGGGTAACACCTGCAGAAAGTGTGCTCACCAGGCTGGTGACAATACGAGCCAGAGAAGCGTCTAGTGGTAACCGTCAGGTTCCTGGCATGGATTATAGTGACCAGTGCACAAGTCTGTATTCACTACTTTATGTGCATGTGAGTTCTTGTGTGGGGATCACAACTTACAAAGTGGCTTGCAAACAAGCGTTAGGGCCAGCAAGATGGCTCATTGGGCAAAGGTGCTTGCTACCAAACTTGACAACCCGAGTTCGGTCCTCAGAACCTACCTGGTGGAAGAAAAGAACCAACTCCCATAAGCTACCCTCTGACCACCACACATGCATCCTGAAGCAGTGCTCAACACACACACACACACACACACACACACACACACACAGCACTAACGAACACACTAAAGGTAAAGAAATACAAAAGTGTTGGGTCTCCTCGAAATGGAAATACTGTCACTGCACGCCTTGAGCAAGACATCACAAAGCTTGCTGTGTCATTTGCACTGAACTGTGGCCACACTGAAGACAGTCATTGGATGCAGGAGCCTTGTGACCCCAGCTGCAGACATCTGTATGAGGGATGCGGGGAGGGGTCAGTTCTCAATGGAGAGGGATGTAAATGGTTCAGAAAGGCAGACAGAGGTGGGAACAAAAGAAAACCTCTTTGCAGGGCACATGCTCTTTCTTCTCTGCTATTTCTCCCCAAATCATCACAACCAATGGGTTCTGGGGACACATTTTACACAGAATGCCAGCTCCGCACTGAATCTTAGACAGGTTTCAGGCAGAGCTCAGGTCACACCTGGCCGCAAACGTCAGTGGGGAGGTTTCTCAGTGGTTCATCTTACCATCTCCCCTGTTTCCTTCCCCCTCAGCCCTTGGAAAGCTCTGCACTACTCGGCCAGGAAGACGCTTTTTGGGGGGCAGGGGGTGCAGATAACCCTACTGCCCAACAACAGAAATGGCTTAAAAGTTGCATGCTGAGCCATTTAGCAGCCTAGCAAAGCATCTAGACGCCACTCTTAGGTGGAGTCTGGACGTGTTATGAATGATTGCAGACTTTCATTAGCCCTGCTCCTCCTTAACTCTACACTCATAAAGTCTAGTGCCACTTTTCATGCCCACTCTAGAGGCCTGTGGCCATAGGTATAAGAGGAAGTCACACATTTTATTGGCTCATCTCAGTGGATATCGGTCAACACCAGCCACTGATGAAGAAAGCCCTTGTAGTCAAGGCATGTGATTGACTGACTACTCCTTACCTCCACCCTTCTACCCACCCCCACTTCATGTCCCTTCCCAGTAGACCTGCTTTTCATTTTCTGGTGAAATTTCCCCTAGTCAGGCACAAGGGCCACTGAGAATGTATGCTAATGCTCCAGGGGTTCCCTGCTGGCTCAGCCACTGCTGGCTCAGCCACTGCCGGCCTCATCTTCATAATGAGCCACAGGTCCTGTGGGCTCTTCTATGTGTTCCAGTATAGCACTTCCTTAACATGATCCTGGGTCAGAGACATACTAGGAAAATGGGTGACAGAGAAAGAGACTAGGTAGCTGAAGACTGAGCATGCAGCAGGTGGGACATGAGACTGATCTTTGCCTTGTGTGCAGCTTGGGTAGTCTCCCGAGATGGCCTCTTGGCACCAAGCACACCTTCCAAATCATTTTCATATCTAACACCCAAGACGATATGGGATTGCTACATGACTTCCACATAAGAACTTTTAAGTGGTTTAAATAAAGAGATTTCTGAAGAGATAGGAAGAAACGACTCCCACAAGTTATCCTCTGATGGCCACACATGCACCATGAAACATGTTTCTGCCACTCAACCCTGTGCTTCCCCCATAACACCATTACAGTGAAATTCTTCCAGAATATTAACATTTATATTAACTGCAAAGAAAGGAGGTTCCACGTATGGCTGAGTTCTCCCAGTTCTGACCCTCTCCAAATGTTTTCAATAGTAGGTGGTACCAAGATGGGGAAAAAATTGACCCAAAAAAAAAATAGACCTAAGTCCAGCTTCTCAGACCATCCTGTTCTGCATGACAACAAGCAAAGAAAGAGAACATGAGGGTGAGGTGTCTTGGGGGGCCTGGGGGGACTTGTAATGAGGGAGGGAGAGGGGGTGGATATGATCAAAACGTAGTGCATTCATAGACAAAACTGTCAAAGACTAAATAAAAAATAAATGGGAACCAGGGCGAAAGGAATTGCTCAGTCAGTAAAGTGCTTGCTGCACAAGATAAGGACCTGAGTTTGGATACACAGAACTCACATTAAAAAACAAACAAACAAACAAACAAACAAACCAGGGGCTTAGCAGTTGTGAGATGCGAGGTAGAGATGGGTGGATCCCTGTAAGCAGCCAAAGAATCTGGGAGGCACCTGAAGACTAACACCCAAGACTGTCTCTTTAACCTCCATATCCATTCAGTGTATACACACAAACACACACACACACACACACACACACACACGAAACAGACCAGTTCTTGCAGGGGAATGAAATTCCTCATTACCTAAACCACAGCATGGAGCTCAGAAACACAGGTGGGGTTTTGGTGGTGGTGGTGGTGGTGGTGGTGGTGGTGGTGGTGGTGGTAGTGTTTTTTCCACCAGAAGACAGACTTATGAGAACTGTTTTTCCAACTTTTCCTTAATGTTTTCAATTTTATTTTATTCCTGAGAAGGGACAATCCTGTGGGTTTTAACAAATGCACAGTTTATCCACCACAACCACGGCGCAGTCCGGGCCTTACAGAACCGCCATCAAACTTCTCCCATGCCTGTTTGGAATCAGCTCTCCCTCCCTCACCTCACCTTGCCCCTCTTCTCCCAGCCCTATGGATTTGCAATTTCTAGAATGTCACATAAATGAAGCCACACATTAAATGGCCTCTTGAGTCCAATTCATAGGTTCGTAACTTAGCAAAACACATTTGAGGTCTATGCTCTTGTTCACATGTGTAGATAGTTCATTCTTTTTCCTGGCTAGTAGTGCTGTGTTGTATGCACACATCTAATTCACCCACTGGATATGGGAACTATTGAAAGTTGGAGGAGATTACATAGAAGACTTCTAAACATTTCTGCACAGAGGGTTTTCTGTTCTGTTCTGTTTTGAGACAGGTCTCAGGCCTTGAACTCCTGGGGTTATAGATGTGCTCTTCCATGCCCAGTTTGTGTGTACTGGGATCAAAGCCTTGACCTCAAGCACCTCAAGCAAGCCCTCTTCTACCAGCTGAGCTATGACCCCAGCCTATCTGCACAGAATTTTTTAAATGAAAATACAAGACTTATCCCAGCTCCTTACCACACAGGGATGCTCCCTGTTCATGCCCTTGGCTGGCCTCTTCTTCACCTGTGACTGCACCGGCCCTCACTAAGTTTACCAGGTCACATCACTCCTACCCTTAAAAGGACATAATGCACACACGTTCCTGTGAGTGTTCCCAGCCCTTCCTGGGACAAAGCAAAGTTCACTTCCTCTGAGACTGTCCCTGTAGCCATGCCATTGTCCTTCCTCTTCTGTGACAAGCTGTTACATCTTCCAAAGGCCTGTGTGTTCAAGGCTTGGTTACAACTTGGCTCTGTTGGGAGAAAGTAGACCCTTTAAGAATTAGGATCTATTGTGTATGTGTAAGAGAGGTTTTCAGTCATCACTGTGTGTGCTCAGAGGGGACAGTGGGATGTTAAACTCTTCATGTCTCTTTCATGATGTCCCAGCCACGAGAGAAGTGTTTTTGATGGCCACATGCTCCTGTCTGCTATCCCTCCCATGACCTACCACAGACCTAAGAGCAACCACTCTAACCGGCCAGACTGAATCCTCTGAAGCCTCAAAAATTGTAAGTCAAAAGAAACCATTCTCTTGATAATCCAATTATCTAAAAGTGACTAACAGGATTCAAACCTGCTCTGACTTCTGGGTGTTTCCCACACCACTCACTCTAGCTAGGAAGTTCATCCTTTAAAGAGTCTCTGTGCTGTCTTCCCAGCCACAAAAAAATGCCTGTCAGGCGCCCTTCCTTTATAAAGATTTGATTTTTTTAAATCTGTGTGTGTGTGTGTGTGTGTGTGTGTGTGTGTGTATGTGTGTGTGTGTGTCTGCATGGGTATGTAAAGGTGTAAAGGCAGGTACCCAAGGAAGCCAGGGCATCAGAACTCCTACAGCTGGAGTTACAAGAGGACGTAAGCCTCACCGCATAGGTGCCAGGAACTGAACTCAGGTCCTCTGCAAGAGCAGTCCACGATCTTAACCACTGAGCCATCTCTCCAGCACCCCCTCCTACAGAAAATATCTTCCTGAAAGTAACTACCACCCCTACATCCTGCCCAACTGCAGCACCTAAAACCAAATAATGCACCACATATATTTTTATTAATAACTTGTGTCCTGTCCCTAGTGGACAGGATTTCAGGAACTTTGTTTGTTCGCTTCCCTGAATAGGGTGGGGACTGGCAGTCAACACACACGCACGCACGCACGCACGCACGCATGCACGCACACGCACATGATGAAGAGAGGAAGGTCTTTGCAAGGACTCATAGAAACAGTAAAACTATGACATTTCTTCCTTCCTTTGGGGCCTCTTGTCTCCTTCCATTTCCTGCCTGGGCAAGCAGGATCCCAAACAACCAACCCTACAACTTGGAGGGTTGAGACAGGAAAAGCAGACACCATGTCCCTGACTGCACATGGCAACCTCTGAAAAGAGGAGTCAGGCCTCAGTTTCTATTAGTTGTGTGCCATAGACAAGGGCTGAGGGAAGGGGGTGGGGCTTGGAGGGCAGGGGAGGCAGGAATCCTGTCAGCTGAGCAGACTCGTAAAAACGAACAGACTGGATCGGAGTTTGCAAGACCCACCCCAGAACCTTCCATGTCTGTGCCATGCATGGTTTCCATACCAGAACCTCCCAAGTCTATGACTGTGCTGTCCACAGCACCACATACTGGCTGCTCCAACACAGGAAACCGTGTTTTCACAACCCTAGAAGCTATACATCTTTTCTCAAAAAAAAATTTTTTTTAAATAATGATATTAACTAAAGCTAGGCACAGAGGACCATGCCTGTGAAGAGGCTGAGATGGGAAGATCACAGAGCCCAGGAACTCAAGGCAAGCCTGGTCAACCTAAGACACCCCCCACCACCTCAAAGAATAAGCAGTTAATTAAGACTAAATCCCCAAATTGCCTGAGAGTGTAGTTCAGTGGTAAAGTATGTACTTAGCATGTGTCAGTTCCCGGATTCAATACACAGCACTAAAAGTATGTTCACTAATTAGTCAGCTAATCCTTCAAAAGGATTAATTAGCAGAACCACTCTTTATTAATCAAATAGTGTATTTCCCACTGGTTGAGAAAAGGCTGCATGCTTTGAACTCACCCTCTCTGAGCAGGTGAGGAGGCCCCTGAGATGCGGGGCTGCGTGTTTGTCTGTGAACTCAGCAGCTGTTTTCTCGGCAGACAGTTTACCCACTCGCATTCAGTGTGAGCAGAGCCTGCTCTGACGTCGGAAGCGTGTCTGGGGCTTTCTTTTTTTTTTTTTTTTTTTTTGGTTTTTCGAGACAGGGTTTCTCTGTGTAGCTTTGCGCCTTTCCTGGAACTCGCTTGGGAGACCAGGCTGGCCTCGAACTCACAGAGATCCGCCTGCCTCTGCCTCCCGAGTGCTGGGATTAAAGGCATGCGCCACCACCGCCCGGCCAATCTGGGGCTTTCTTTGCTCTGTCTGAAAACATCTTTCTTGGACTGGCTCCTTTGATTTGCTCATGACCAGGGGAGTTAGAGAAGACAGAAGTGTGGCTGTTTCCGGTGTGCCCTTGATCATCAAGTGACACTTGAATGGACTTCAGAGAAGTACCCTGTGTGGCTCCTCAGACCTGAGAGCTCTGTATCTGGCTTTCTCTTTTTGGCCACCAAACAGCTCCCAAATCATGACACATGAGACATATTAGTTTTGAATGCTCGGCTAGCTTAGGCTCGTCTCCGACTGGCTTTTTTTTTTCTTTAACTTAAATTAACCTGTTTCTCTTTATCTACCTTTTGCCTCGTACTTTTTACCTTCCTCTCCTTCTGTATGTCTTCCTTTCACTGCTTCTTGTGTCTGGCTGGTGGCTGCCTGGCTTCTTGCCCTGGGTGACTCCCTCTTTCTCTCTTGTTCTCTCCTCCTTCTCTCCTTCTTTTTGAGCCTAGATTTCTCCTCCTATTTATTCTGTCCGCCAGCCCTTCCTATGCCTCTCCTGCCTAGCTATTGGCCGTTCAGCTTTTTATGAGACCAATCAGGTGCCTTAGGCAGGCCAGGTGAAACAGCAACACACCCTTTCATAACTAAACAAATACACCATAAACAAATGTAACACGCTTTCACACAGCTGAAGTAATATCCTGCAGCAGAGCTCGGACCTCTTACAGCACGAATTACTTTCTATTTGAGTTTCAGAGGTGCTGAGGACAATCCAACGCCTGTGGGAAGAGAGGAGGGGAACTGGAGGATGAAATTCTATGGTTCGACTCCTAATCAGAATCACCCTCATGAACAATAACACAATAATTATCAGCTACCATATTATCCAGACATCTACCAGTTAACTGAGACAGCACCCAGGCACCCAGAGAGTTATTAAATAACACATATTTGGGTTTTGGGTTTTGGTTTTTTTTTTTTTTTTTTGCTTTTTTGTTGTTGTTGTTGCTGTTGTTGTTGTTGTTTTGAGGCAAGGTTTCTCCGTGTAGCTTTCATGCCTGTCCTGGATCTTGCTCTGTAGACCAGCCTGGCCTCGAACTCACAAAGATCAGCCTGGTGGCTCTGCTTCCTGAGTGCTGGGATTAAAGACGTGTGCCACCACTACCCAACCTCATATTTGTTTTTGTTTTTTTAATGTGTGTGACTTGTGTATGCGTGTATGTTTGTGCATGTGCCTGTGTCTGTGTATTTGTATGTCTGTCTGTGGGTATACATGTGACTGTGATGCCTGTGGAGGCCAGAAGAAGGCATTAGAATCCCTGGAGCTAGAGTAACAGCAGTTATGAGCCACCAGATGTGGGTGAGGGAGCTGAACTCCGATCCTCTGCAAGAGCAGAGTTGTTAACTGCTGAGCCATCTCTTCAGTCCATAGTAAGTTTTGCTATAAGTCTCGGAGTGTCCTATGCAGGAGAGAAGCCACAGTGGGCAAAGTTCTCATAAATGACTATTTTGGAGAATAGGAAAAAAAAAACAATAAACAAGACCACATCTTAGCAAGTTGACAACTGTTCTCCAAGCTTCCATGTCCTTCTGGAACTCGAGCCCCACACTGTTTGGAAAGAGCATCTTTGCAGATGATTATAACCAAGTTAAGGCCGGTCATGCTGAGTGAGGGTGAGCTTTCAACCCAACACTGCTGAGTGTCCTCATCAGCATGAAAGAATCAGGATAGAAAGAGATGGAGAAACAAGGAACACAGTGGTGGCAATGGAGGCAGAGACTGGAGTGACAGAGCCTTAAACCAGAGTGAGCTTCCGGCTGCCGCAGCCACTGGAAGGCAGGGGTGAGTGGGCCAGATGCTGTCCCGGAGCCGCAGAAGAAGCTGACCCTGTGGGCACCTTCAGTTTTATCCTCTGGCTTCCTGAACCATGAGAGCTGTTTTCAGCCTCCCCAATTTATGGCACGTCTTTATGGCAGCCTGATGAAATAAAATAACACCATTTATGGTCGATGGTAAGTGCTAAGGAGAAACGCTGAAGCACCAAGTGGAGAAGGCTGCCATGATGGGTTAGTAAAAAAGTACTCCATGATAGCGGGACCCAGAAGGTCAAAGACTGAAGCAAGGGCTGGGGACACAGCTTAGTAGGTAAAGCACTTGCCAGGCAAGGGTGGGGACCTGAGTTCAAATGCCCAGAATCCACATAAAGGCTGACCATATAGTACAGGCATCTGTCATTCCAGGGCTCTGACAGGAGGGAGAGACAGGAGTGAGTCAGCCAGCCTAGAGCTCGGAGTTGGGAAAACAACAGAGGGGTTCTGCCTCCAATGAGGTGGAAGGCAAGGACCAACGCCCAAGTTGTCTTCTGACTCTTCAATACACCGTAGCATGTGCACACCTGCATTCCTGCATACTCATGTGCACACCTGCATCCCTGCATACACATGTGCACACCTGCATCCCTGCATATACATGTGCACACCTGCATTCCTGCACACACATGTGCACACCTACATTCCTGCACACACATGTGCACACCTATCCTATAGGGCGAGGATCAAGACAGTGCAATAGTATAGGATAACACCACCTAGAAAAAGTATTCCAGGCAAAAGAAAAAGCCTTTCCGTGACTCTCAGTTGGGAGCCTCATATTTGGGGTATATCCAGGAAGCTGGGGTGGCTGGAGGGGAAGGACACAGAAGGACAGCCGAAGGAAATGGATGAGCCCCAAGAAGTCATGGGAAACCAACTCATGGGTGATTGTGACATCTGCCATTCCTCTCAGAAAGGATGGAGAAAGACTCTTGGAGAGTTGGAGCAGAGGAGTGACATCCATGAGTGACAGGATCTGGCTACATTTTAATCAGGACTCTAGTTATTGAGAATATTCTGAAAAGGACAGGACAGAAGCAAGTGACAGAAGGTGGTGGCTTGGAGCACTGTAACTGCTCAAGGGTCTCTGTGGTCAGGCTCAGGATGGTTTTGTAGACACGGCATTGAAACTCTGGGTCAGATATGGAACATGAGTGGGAAAGGGGAATCAAGCGTGGCTCCCAAGAAATTTGCCAGAGGACTTGGAAGGATGGCCTTTGCTGAGATGTGTGCAGAGGGGAAATCAGGAGTCATCTGGGTTGTGAACCGTTCATCTACCTTTTAGAAATGTAAGTGAGACCATTCACTAGGCAGTTGGGCACTGTGAGGGTTAATCTTGACTGTTGATTTGATGGGGTTTAGAATCACTCACGGAAACGAATCTCCGGGCCTGTCTCTATGAGGGATTGTCTAGATTGGGTTAATTGAAGTAGGAAGATCTGATCTAAATGTGAATGGTACCATCCTCACAGGCTGGAATCTGGAAAAGCAGAGAGCCAGCTCAGAACAAGCCTCATTGCTCTCTGTTTCCCGATTACAGATAGAGTGTGACCAGCCACCTCCCGCTCCTCCATCCATGCTTTCTCCGCCACCACGGGCTGTGTCTCCTTAAACTGTGAGCCAAACCTTCCATTGCCTTCGTCAGATGTTATGTTGCAGCCATGAGAAAAGCAACTGACTCAGGCACACAGGATGGAGTTGGCAGACATCTCAGAAGATGACTCTCATTCAGAACTTACAGGAATATGGATGACCCTCCATGTCCGACCATTCACAACATCCCTGCACAGTGCTGCTGAGCTCCCTGAAGAAGGGATATACAGTCTGGCAGTGCAGCAAGGTGACCTTGACCCTCTTTTGTGATGTATCTACACTCTTCTCATGGGAAGAATAATAGAATCAGCTTGTGACAGCTCAGTGTTTACAACTGGGTTTGTGACTTAGAAGCTTTCTATTTAAAAAAAAAAAAGTGCTGGGTAGTGAATAATGTTCAAACACAAAAAGTAGGAAACTATTTTAAAAGGTGGAATGTGGGGTTTCTTTAAGCTCCTTTTATGATCGTCATAATCTGCAGAAAGAAGAAAAGACCATATATGATATCAGCTTCTATGGGAAACTTCTAAACCATATACTCTTTTTAAAACTTTTTTGTATTTCTTTATTTATTGTGTATGTGAATTTCATCACACATGAGTGAGGAGGTCAGAGGTCAACTTGTGAGAGACCTTCTCTCTCCGACTATGTGGGTTCCAGGACTTAACACAAGTCACCAGGCTCGTCAGGAAGCACCTTTAGTCGGTAAGCGATCTCACCAGCCCTAAACCACGTTTTCATCTTTATCTCCCTCTCAGAAAACTCAGAAATGCACGACTTCAAATCAGCGAATGAAAGATTAGTGCCGATTGATTGAATCTGACGACAGAACTAGAGGCTGGGTGGCTTGTGTGTCTAAGGGAAGCTGGTTCCCTCCTCCACAGTGGTAAGCAGAGACCTAGCATGGCTGACCCTACAGCTTTCCATCTGCAGGTGAGAGCTGAGTCAGAACAGTGAGGATTCCAAGCTCCTTTTGTAATGGTCAATTTCAGTTGGTCCTCAGCAAGACATATCAGTGTTAGAACCAGGTTTACAGGCTGATGTTGGTCCTTTGAAAACCTACATACTTTTCTCTTTTCAGTCTTCTGGGACATACGCTTTGGACTTTGAAAATGAAGAGGGGTGACAGAATTCCGGCATCAAGGCTGATCCTGCATTTCCTCCAGTCTCATTGTCCCACCTGTACAGGAGCCTTGCATGCAGTATGACTCTGATATGACATGACGTCTTTGTTCAGGACGGTCCCTGATGCTCAGTCTTTCCAGAGCTACTGTGTCAGAAATGCACCACTGGGATGATTTCAATTCTAATCTGTGATGGCTTCCAGGGTAAGAAAGGAATCCAAGAGATTGTGTGGGAAAGTCTTTCAGAAGCTCCATGTTGAGGGAGCTCAGCTGACGATATGTTCATAAGTCCTGGGACAGAAGCTGTCACATGACTTTTCCTGAGGAGATATGAATGAAGGTCTGCTTGCCCCAGATAGGACACCAGTGACAGACCAAAGCACCAATCCCACCAAAGTCAACTCGGTGCACCAGTGTGTTTACTGGGGTTTTCTACAGGAATGGGGTGATGGGTTCCTTGTGGTTCTTCCACAAGAACATGGCGACTCTACAACCATACCACAAAGAAGAGCCCACCTCAGGTGAGAGACAGGCTCCTGAACACTGCCCCAAGGAACCAAGGGACTCCCTGAAACCCTCACAGAATCTCCTCCTCAGCAGCAGCTACTCACTGCCTCCACCCCTTGGGGGGCCAGGAGGTTTACAGTCTTGTCACGTTCTTGTGATAAGGAGCCTCCTCCTTCCTCCCCTAGGGACTGCTCCAATCTAGGGAAAACAGCTCTCTAACTGCAGCCCCAAGAGGCTTCCTTCCCCCAGAGTCAGAGACTCATTGAATATTTTAAATATTTCAAGAACAGCTTGTATGTATTCAGCGCTACATAAAAGATGCATGAATTTCCTCAGGAAAACACAGTCTCCCTGAGAAAATGACAGAAACACAAAGTCTGTACACATACCAGCAAAAAGCCATTGGTTGAGTAGCTCTGAAGAAGGCTGAACACAGACAGGGAAACACAGAAACTCTGAGGAAAGTGTATCTGTCATAGTCAAGACTGACACAAGTCTACCAGTGTTAGGCTAGACTGACGGCCCCTGTCCAGATCTGCATAATCTAATTCCCAGAACATGAGGACGTGTCACCTTGGTGGCAATGGCAACTTTGGGGGTGTGTTTGAGAAAAGGGGAATTCTGATTTCATGGATCTTTAAAACAGGGTTCTGGAGAGGTGGCTCAGTGGTTAGGAGTTCACCTGCTCTTCAGAGGACCCAAGTTCTATTCCCAGTACCCATGTCAGGCAGCTTGCAACCACCTGTGACTCCAGCACCAGGGGATCCAGAGCCCTCTTCTGACCTTGGCACACACCTTGTTCATATGCACATATATGTAGAAACACATATATAATTAAAAATACATCTTTCGGAAGGCAGAGAAAGAGTTCATCAGGGCGATGGGAAGCCAGAAGAGGAGTTGGGAACCTTGGGAACATAAAAATCACTTCACTTGTTATTACTGGCTCTGAAGATGGAAGAAGACTCCATTAGCCAAGGAATACAAGATGGCTCTGGCAACTTGGAATAGCCCTCAATGGCCGCCATCAAGAAAATGACCCTTCTGACCCAAAATTGCAAAGAACTGAATTTTCAAAGATCCTGAATGATCCTGAAAACAAAATTCCCTTTGGGCCTCCTAAAAAGAACATAGCCCTATAGGCATCTAGATCTCAGCCCAGCCAATCTCACGTGAGACTTTTGATACACAAAACTGTGCTGTAATAGATTCATACCATTGAGTTTGAGGTTATATGTTATAACAAAATAGAAATCTACATACATGGACACAGGCCCCAGAGTCTGCCTAGGGAGCCTCAGTCATCACAACTATTGTTTTACCTCTTGCTTCATACTTACCTCTGCAGCTCATTGGGGACACCATGAAGCATGGCTGCCATTAGCCACCCCCTTCTGGAAAGTCTGTAAATGGTGGTCAGAATGCATTCCTGCAGGTTTCCTCCATACAGGTCTTCATGCACCATACCATGAAGCTCTACTATCTTGGATAAATACCGGCAAACAAGGGAAGGACCTGACCTAAGCCAACCAAAACAGTTCAACAAACACCCACTAAGTGACCCAGGAGCCATGCTCTATGGTGGTGGACAAAGCAATTGGATCCTCTATTTGACACCAAAAGTCAACAGACAGATGGCTGTTGGAAGAGAGAGACATGCAGAGGAAATGGTTTTAAAAAACAAAATTCATTCAGAAGCTAGCAGAAAGCTTGAGTCCAACCCACAAGTTAGAAGAAACTCTGATGTTTTTAAAAGAAGGAGGAAAGAAGTGGAACATGGGCAGATGGAGCATGATCAGAGCATTTGCCATGAAGTCAGAGCATCCACCATTGTAACATAAAAATGGAATAAATCCTCCCCAATGCTGAGGGGACATGAGAGCATAGGACTGAATAAACCCTGTTGAGCAAGAACAAAGGTCTTCTTCTGAGAAGTTCCCCATTGCTTATTTCCCACTCTTTGCATGTCCAGAACAAGATTTTCCTTCCCTGGTTGAGATGATGTCTCTTTTATATGAAATGGAAAGAGCTGAAGTAGCTCACAGGTTCACAGGACCCTGCTGAGGATGGCTCATCAGTGGTGCTGAATTAGGACATTCAGTATCTTTTGCTCTGAGAAAGGTTGGTGCTTGAAGACCTACATGGAAGAAACCTGTAAGAGTGGGTTCTGACCACCATTTTCAGACTTTCCAGAAGGGGGTGGCTAATGGCAGCCATGCTTCATGGTATCCCCAATGGGCTGCAGAGGTAAGTATGGAGTAAGAGGAAAAAATATCAGTGTGATGACTGAGGCTCCCTAGGCAGACTCTGGGGTTTAATTCTTCTTGTCTGTTAGGTTACTTACTAAGAAGTTACCTATGATTCTCCAGAAACCATTCTGCTAACCAGTCACAACTGACATCACTCACACAGAAAAAGTTAGCTTTAACAAAGAAGAAGGAAAAACTTTCTTAATCCAGTCAAATACATCCTTCATCAACTAACATGATTATTATAACTATATTCTGGAACCACTTTCAATCATTTCATGGTGTCAGTCCTTCCTCCTTTTCTAAAGTATAACATCTCAGGGCTAGGAAGGTGGCTCAGTGGTTAAGAGCATAAGCTGCTCTTACAGAGGACCCATGTTCTAGTCCCAGCACCCACATCTCTCACAACTGTCTCTAACTCCACTTCTAAGGATCCAACATCTGGTTTTCTCTGGTACTGCATTCATGTGGTGCATAGATACACATGCAGGCAAAACATCACACACATAAAATAAAATAAAAAAATGGATCTTTTCAAAAAATAAACTATCAGTTTCGGGAAAGAGAACTTTATATTTATATATAGTTGTTTTTATAATAGGTATGCATTGATCTGCTGCTTTTTGGGACTTACGACAAAACGATGTTTCTGAAAAAGAGGATCCGATTCTTGTAACATGATCAAAGACCATCTTGCTTCCCTTCAACCATGAAATTCTATCTACCTTGGTGACCATTCACAAAAGAACCTGCTGTGGAATGATTTAATAGCGAGAATAACTTCCTACCCACAGTAAACACTTGGAAATACCATCCTCAGATAAAACAGATGGAGAGGTTCACAAAGACATGATCTTGGTTTCCTTGTCTCTCTGAAGATGGTGATAAAAACAGCTACCATTTTGTTGAACAGTCCCAACCACTGTATACACATGACAATTAACCTCCACAGAAACAATTGAGAAAGGTAGAAGTCGACTGTGTCCCTAGCTCTAGGGAGCTAGAGATCAGAGGGATCAGTGGTTCTCAACCTAATGCTGTGACCCTTTAATAGAGTTCCTCATGTTGTGGTGACCCCCAATCATAAAATTATTTTGTTGTTACTTCATAACTGTAATCTTGCAATTGTTATGAATCTTAAATATCTGATATGCAGGATAACTGATATGGGACCCCTATGAAAGGGTCATTTGACCCCTAAAGGGGCTGTGACCCATGGGTTCAGAACCACTGACTTAGAAGTTCTGCAGGGCTGATTCTGTGGTTAGTATGCCTTCTTTGCGCCCACTTTTTTTTTTTTCAAGTGTGAAACCAAGCCAGCCTGAGTATCTCAGTGAGCAGGATTCCAGTTCCTTCTCTAATCTGCCTAACTTTATAAGCGCTCTGGGATGTCAGTAGCTTCAAGGAGAAAGGGTTGCTTTAGGACCTGGTGCCACCTGTTGGTCAGTCCATGCAACTGGTGACATTTCTTGTGTCACTCTCACCCACTGCCACCCCCAGGCAGTCAAGAGTCTGTACAAGAATCCTTTTAAAAAACAGAAGCCACATCAAAAACATTTCCCATAGCCCCCTTTTCCTGTGCCTAGACTGCTGGTGCCAATAAAAAGACTGAACTTCAAGATCAGTCTCGGGCCTTACTTGCCACTGTAGTGGGGAGCCAGTTCCCAGAGCTTGAGTGTGTCACCCACATGCCCAGTGTGCCTTGAGGACTGTACGAGATGCTGCAGACCACACAGGAGCACTCACACTCCAGGGTAAATATGTCAAATCCCTTCCAGTCTTCCTGCCTATATACAAATACGATTTCTTTCTATGTGTGATGTTGTATGAAAAATATTGGAAAGTTTTGGAATAATGGCTAAGTAGACCAGTTCAGACATCCTGCTCTTCACTCATGAGTTGGTTTTAAATAAAATATTTCTGGGATGTATTTTCCATATCTTAAAGTCGAGAGCTACCTCGATGTATACAGATGTGATGTATACAGAGCGCTCGGATGAACACCTGAGCCATGACAGCTATGGTCACAATGACAGTCAGTGCTTAGGAGAAGCTTCAAATTACAAAATCGATTTCCCAGGTCAGCCTTTTCACTCCTGGGCGCTTGCTTCATGGAAGAACAGTTAGAAAGGCGCACGCAACACACGGGTACGCAGTAGGATGCTCGCTCCTCACCTAGCCCTGGAATTTTATTAAATCAGGCTTGGTACTTCATTAAACCACTCAGCCCGTCAGGCAAGTGACAGGGCACCCGCTAGGCATTTCTTTCACTCGACCTTGCATGGGTGGTACATCCCAGAGAAGCGGCCTCGCTGTCTCCTGCTAACCTGCTCGCCCCTCTCCATTTTAAAAATAGATGAAGAATAAAAGAGGCCTCGCCTCTCCAAGAAGCTCATCCATTTTTCATACATGTGTGGCATCCACACACCTTCACTGGCTCTTTTGAGTTTTATTTATGACACTCCACCATCTGCAAGGGAGGTTCTGACTAGAAGGAAATATTTATATACACCGAGCGTCATGCATAATTTAATGCTGAGGAGGAAAAGAGGTGTTTGCATGCAAGAGGACACCCCTGACAAGGACATAGATCTGAGCAGGGGTTGAAGAACAGAGAACTTTCTTCTTAAGAGATTGAGAGGCCAGGGGGTGGTGCCTTTAATCTCAGCACTGGGAGGCAGAGGCAGGCGGATCTCTTCGAGTTCAAGGCCAGGCTGGTCTACAGAGCAAGATCCAGGACAGGCAACCAAAACTACACAGAGAAACCCTGTTTCAAAAAACCAAGAGAGAGACAGAGACAGAGACAGAGAGACAGAGACAGAGACAGAGATTAAGACCCATACGTTGTAACTGAGAGAAGATTTAACTTGTGAATATTTCTATTCTATTACCTAAAGAACCAAAGATGGCTGCATGAACCCCTACACCAGAGGACACAATTGAAACTGTTTCATGCTAACATGGCATTGCTGTGTGGTTGGCAGTTGTGGAAACATCCATCAAGAGAATAGGTTGGTGTATGTTAGTCACAGAATGAGCTTAGTAATATTCTGGCAGTGACCTCTGACCTCCTCAGGGTCAGCATTAGGGACTTTGATTAACGCACAGTCTGAGGCACCTTTCCTCTTACCCTTCTGTGGTAGCATATTGTATACCCTAATAAAATTTGTCTGAAAATCAGAGAGACAAAGGAACAAGCCACTGCCACGTCTTACCTCTAGGACTCCTCAGCCTGAAAAGGCTCCAATTCCTGTCTCCTCACGCCTTATATACCTTTCTCTGCCCAACCATCACTTCCTTTCTAGTGCTGGGATTAATGGCATGTGTGCTTCCCTAATACTGGGATTAAAGGTGTGAGATCTCAAGTGCTGGGATTAAAGCCCTGTGACTCCCAAGTACTGGGATTAAAGGTGTGTGCTACCATTGCCGACTCTGTTTCTCTCCTAGACTGAGTCAATCTCATGTAGTCCAGGGTGGCTTTGAACTCACAAGGATCCACATGGATCTCTGCCTCCCAAGTACTAGGATTAAAGGTGTGTGCCACCACTGCCTGACCTCTATGTTTAATCTAGTGACTTGTTCTGTTCTCTGATCTTCAAGCAAATTTTATTAGGGTACACAATATATCACCACACCCTTCATGTTTACCTCTGTACTTGAATGTTATCTGAGAATCTGACAACTCTCCTAGTTCTTGTCAACTTGACACAAGCCTAGACACACTGGAAAGAGGGAATCTCAGTTAGGAACTGCCTCCATCAGATTGGCTTCTGTACCATTTTCTTGGTTGGTAACAGATAGAGGACGCTCGCTCATCCCACTGTGGGTGGTGTCATCCCTCTGCAGGTGGTCCTGGGCTGTGTAAGAAAGCAGACTGACCAAGCCAATGAGCATCATTCCTTCATGGTCTTTGCTTCAGTTCCTGTCTCAAGTTCCTGCCTTGGCTTGCCTCAATGATAGACTATGACTTATAGACAGATAAACTCTTTCCTCTCCCAGCTTTCTTCTGGTCAGTGTTTATCACAGCAACAGAAACCAAACTAAGAAAAAAGCTTTGCAAATATTTTGCTTCTATACTTCATAGCACTTGTTATTAACAACCATAAAAATTTTAATTAGAAAAATATATTCTATGATAATGTGCAATGCAGCAATTTGGTAATATAAACATAAGAGCAGTATAAAATAACAAATATATGTGAAGTGAGTAATGTTAAGGAGAAGAATATACATTATTTTTCTATAAAGTTTAGCTGAGGCTAGCAGAAATTATGTGTACGTAACATAAATGAAGATCCTGTGGTCATCGTTGACATCCAATTTTATCCTGACCTTGTGCCCACTCTCCATCTAGAGCAGATAAGTTTCTTGGGCTCTGGTGAAGTCCTACAGACCACTATTTTAAACAACAGCAGTGTTTTGTCTCATAGGTGTGGAGTCTAGAAATAAACAACAAGGTCTTGACAGGGCTGGCTCCTCCCCAGGATGGTGAATCCATTTGAGGCCCCTCTCCAGGTTCTGGTAGCCTCAGACACTCCTTAGGAACCCTCCCCTCCCTGGCCCCACACCTGTTTGTTTCTGTTTCCTAAGGACTCCAGTCCTGTAGGTTTAGGCACACCCTAATGACATTTTCACTTGATTTCTTCTATGAAGACCCTGCTTCCAGATAAGGATAGTCATAGGTCATGAGGGTTAAAGTATCAATATCTTTTGGGGGTGCCAATTCAACACATAATGGGCAGGAGGGGTGAAGCTGAGTTCAGGTGGAGCCCCATCCACCTGGGCCCTGAGTGGGCAGGAGGGCCCCCTCTGGATACTGTGGACACGGACTAAATTCACCCCATCTTTAGCTGTTGAGATTTCAAGGCCATTTTTTTTAACTGTACCATAAGTAAGCCTGTTCAGACAGACACAAAAGTAAGTACCTAAAGCGGGGGAGGGGTGAGAAAGCAGGGGGGAGGAAGAAAGGGAGAAAGAAAAAGGGGGGAAGAGGGAAGGGAAAGGAAAGAAAGGCTGGGAATCCACAGCTTGTAGACAAGTAAACACATTTTGTAAACTATCCATTGCTCAAGAGACAGGCAAGCAGCATAAAGCACCACAGCACAGAAGACCAGAAAGAGCTGCGGGTGTAGAATTACTAATTGGTGGTGTTATGGAATCAAGCCCGTGAAAAGCCTTAAACAATCTGAACTCCCCCCGGAGCCCTGCACCTTCCAAGAAACAAAGCTGCTTTGTCTCACTGTCATACTGCAAATCACTCAACCTTCACAAAGTTACGGGTGAAGATCCAATCCCATCTCCACCTCGGTGTTTACAGCTGCTAAAGATGGTCTTTCCTCTTGCGTTTTTGTTTGTTTGTTTTGTTTTGAGACATGATCTCATGTAGCCCAGGCTGGCCTTAAGCCCCATTAAACTAAAATGTTCCAAGGTGATTACCATTGTCCCAGGCAGACTCTGCCCAAGGTCAGGGTATGAGAAGTGACAGCCTCAACAGAATTGGGAATCAGTTCTCCTGCAAATGTCCACCGATTCCCCAGGCAGAGCGCATCCGTCACAGCCAGGAAAAGGAAACTGTATTTGGTTTTTAAAAAATAAAAATGGTAGGATTTGTTTGTGTCTAACTTTAAATCAGTATTGTATCATTAACTGAAGGAATGTGTGGGATTCATCATATGCCTTTATACACTTCAGATTCTGGTATTTTGAACAAAAATACCAGAGGAGAAGAGAAAAGGAGGGAAGGGGAGAGAAGAGGAAGGGAAGGAAGGGGAAAGGAGGGGAGAGAGAGGAAGAGAGAGTGGGAGAGTTGGAAGAAATGAAGTCATGGGAAGCCAAGGGAAATCTCTGAACTCGGCAACTACCAATTAACTTGGAGCCAAGACCTCAGTACTATTATCTGGGTTTTGACTTTTATTTAGAACATAAAACACCTAGTCAAAATGTTTCAGTTAAGCCAGGCACAGTGGTTCACTACACCTGCAATCCAAGAGGCTGAGGCAAAGGGATTGCCATGAGTTCACAGCCAGCTTAGGTTATATAAGGTGTCCAAATAAATAAATAAATAAATATCTAAATACAGAAAGAAAGAAAGAAAGAAAGAAAGAAAGA